>JAQFVV010006449.1:540811-713179 GCA_028023455.1 Epiperipatus broadwayi | reverse complement strand
TGAAAAATAACACTTCAGCTTAAAGAGTTGCATCTTGGGAAAAAAATAATCAGCCAGAATTGAAGATTGGGAAAATGAAAAAAATACTTTAGTTAGCATGAATTGCAACTTGAAAAATTGGAAAAATACTAGTTAAGCATACATTTACCTTCAAGGAAAATTAAAAATACATAAATTGCATCTTGGGGAAAGTGGAAAGAGATTAGTTACTATTAATTAGCATCTTCCCGAAATAAAAAAATACTGGTGTAGCATGAATTGCATCTTGTGCAAATGAAAAAAAAAATGGTAATTCCGAATGAATTTATTTTGAGAAAATGGAAAAATACTAGTCAGCATGAACTGCATCTTCGAAAACTGAAAAAACTACTAATCAGAATAAATTGGATCTTGGGAAAAATCTAAATTAATCTAATTCAGAATGAATTACATTTTGCAAAATGGAAAAATAGCAGATAGCATGAATTGCGTCTTTGAAAAATACTAATAATAAGCAAATATTGTATCTTGGGAAAATGGAAAAATACTAGCTGAGCATGAATTTCATCTTTGGAAAATGGAAGAAATTAGTTCAGTATGAATTGCATAGTCCGAAAGCTGAAAATACTAGACAGTATGGTGTGCATCTTGGGAAAAAGGAACAATCTAATTTAGCATGAACTGCAATTTGGGAAATGGAAAATAATGAATTAGCATGATAACATCTTGGTAAAATAAAAAAATACTATTCAGAATGAATTGCATCATTGTCAGATTTAGGTTTTTAGTAATTTTAAAGTAAAAGATTAAAACTTGTTGCCATGACTATGAACAAGTGAATTGCTTGCTGCAGGACTACTATGGAGAAATCTGATGCATGTGATATCTCTGATGCCATATTGTTTTTAAAATTATCATTTAATAATTTGATTTTTGTTAAAAATTTTGAATGAAAAGTATCACAAAACATTGAAAAAAGGTGTAAAAATAATTTGAATTGAACAAAGTGTGTACAGGGGAGTTTTTTACCTTTTCAGCATTAGATTTTTAGTACTTTTAAATGTAAAACTCTGGAGCTAGTTATCTTGACTCCAAACAGATGAACCATTTTATTATTATTATTATTCAATTGTATATATGCTGATGCTTACTAAAATTTTCTCTACTTATCTAGAATCAAAAGAAATGGACTTAAAGTGAATGGTTTATATATCAAATTTTTTAATGTTGCCTATATAACTGCATTTAGGTTCTAAATTAAGATGGTCACTCATATGTTTCATTTGCTTATCTTCTAGTTGCGGCACAAGTATCCTTGCATTTATTATCATCTTGATCTTTGTTATTTTAATTACAATGTTAGTGAGTAGGGATTATTACCTCTAAATATAATTACAATCTAGACACTGTGCTAGCAACATATTTTAATAGTTTATAATATTAGCATAAATTGTCTTAATGTTCATAAGTATTAAGAATTTTAATTAAAATATATATTTAAAGCCATTAGTTTATATATTCACATTCTCATTTCAAGATAATTAAAATTAAATCTATATACATGTATTAAAGTTCGAACCATAACATGAGAACCACTTTTAGTTTGGAATCTTTACCTTTTTCAGCTTGTGTCAGGGGTATATTTGTACTTAACATCTTATGTTTAATATCATAAATATGGCACTAGTGAGGAAGAATAATTACAGTCTAAATATTATTATAATATGATATTGTGATAAGCGAAATTCATTGATTATGGCATGGATTCACATCTAATATTAACATGACATAAATGATAATATTTCATAAGTTAATAAGTTTATTAAAAGAAACAGGCAAAACTCTTTATACATTAGTGCTACTCAGTGCAAACCAGAGTAATCAATGGATGCCAGAAAGCTTGTGCATAAAAATCCTATCTACTGCCTGCTGATCCAATACCCCCAGACAATGTTAACTGATAAGAACAATTCGATCTTACTTTTTAATTATTTTCTTCTTAATTTACGATGTGTGGTGCGATAGATAACAGTGAAATCTTGTATGAATTCTGGTGCCTTTGTTAAAATAAATAAAAAACCGATTCTGTCCACGGTGTACATCAGTACCTAAGTAATATTAAACAAATTTAACTTTTTGAAGAGTAAACCCAAATTATTTCATCATTTGTGATGATTCACCCCTAGTGAATTTTTTCTTAAGTATTTTATGTTAAAATGCATTTAAAATGGTATATTTTACTACAATATTTTTTCCCAAAAAAAGTGCATGAAAGGTGGGAAATTAAAAATTCCCACTCAACAATAGACATAAGTGCTGGCCTGATATGTTTCAGCCATCTTCTTTTTCCAAGGCTGTAAAATGTTCGACGCATGACCATTGCAGTTTTCAATGATGCAAAAATGTGTTTATTTGCAAATTTATTACAATTTTAGATATTTTTAAACATTATTTATACTATATTTTATTAGATATCAAAAATATAAATTGTTTAATAACTTATTTTGACATGAAATACCTTTATTTTCAAAAATATAATGTTATATTAGCAACTAACATAAATATGACCTGAAGCAAAACAGAAGACAAGCTATGATGTAAACAAAGTACTTTATTTATGCATAAATTAAATACATAATTTTGCAATAAATATTAAATAAAAATTAAACATTTACAGCATAATTCATTAGATATATGAGTAATAAGTAATTATACACTTCAAATGTTTAAAAATAATAAAAATTAAAGAAATATTTCATTGATTTTATAAACTCAAAAATAATCCTTTCTAGAAACATGACATATAATGTCTTTGATTTGATTACAATCTCATTTTTTTAATATCTACAGAAACAAAATGTGAACATTTAAAATTTATTTAAGTATAAAACAACAATATCTATCAAATAAAGTCAATTTTTTATATTTTCTGATAAGTAATAAACATTTTATCATATATTTTACATTGATGTGTTAGACAAAAGAAAAACATCAGAAATGCTGAAATGTAAGAGGGTGATGCTGCAATTTGGAATGGTTAATCAGGAAATGTGTGTAGCTATGTATTTTTAAAAAATGTGAATGATATTTTTCTACTTCATAGTTTGATTAACTCATGGAACTTAGTGCATAATAGAAGACCTAAAGTAAACCATGAGATGGATAAATTAGGCCATGAATGATACAAATGAGCCAGCATAAAAATGGTGATCATGTGATGTTTTAGTGGTTTAGTAAAAGAAATTGATTTAAAGTTAATGGTTTATATATTTATATTCTCACTTTAAGGTATGTATGATTTGCTATATAAGAGCATTTAGGTATGATGACCACTTTTTTTGTCAAACTCTTTATCTTGTGGCTGGGACAAAAGCGTATTTGAATCTAACATCTGGAGTTTAGTATTATAACTATGCCACTAGTGATGACGGTTACTTTTTAAATATAATACAACATGGTAAAGATGAATAAAATTAGTAAACATTGTATATATGTTTAATTCAAAACATTATGATAATTTCATTGATAAAATCATATCAAGTGTGAATTTTGAAAAGTTTAAAATCATAGTTTTAAAAAGTTGATTATTTATTGATTTTTTGAAAGAGCTTCGTGTAGTTCATCCAGAATGAAAATTCTTTTCTTGGGCAACAGGGATATTAGATAGCTTATAAAGTATGGTTGGATAGTTTTACAGCACTCTCTATATTTGTCTTCATGACTTGATTAAAACAGGAAATAGCTAATTTTAACAAATGTCTGTGTTAGCTTTTGCACTATTGCATTCATCCAGGTATTTTGATAAATTTTGTTTGTTGACTTTTAGAAACAATTATGGACATTTATCAAATGATACCATATCTGTTGAGGTACAATTTACAAGTGAGATCCTATTCACTATTACCAAGGCACAATAATACAAGCTACAGTTGAAAACAGTTTTAACTAGACATTTCTTTTCTCTTCATGGGATTAATGGAACTCTGCTTTCTGAGAAAAGTCTTAGAATTGTCTACACCACTGTAAAATATTGTTTTTGATCTACTTATATTTTAGATTATACATTCTATTAATTATGTAGAAGAGCAGGGTAGGTGTGGTAAAAGAGATAAAAATATGCATGGGTGAGAGAACAAACATGTGTACTGACATCAAGGTGGAGTTAGATGACTGAAACGAATTTGAATTAGATATACAAATAGAAAGAAGATCATACATAGACTGGTAAAATTTTAAATTGTAGTCCAAAGAAATTGTAATAAACCATGATCAAATTCACTTATAGATGGATTTAAGATTTAATAAAGATTGCATGGGTAATAAGGAAAAGAGAAGCTAGTGAGAAAGGAATATAGATTGCAATCAGAGCAATTTTCATCTTGCCATGAATCAATAATATTTCAAAATTACGATGTTGGTGAATTGGTGCTTTACATATATTCTTTTATTTACCAAATGTATTCCAAAAACAACTATAAATAAATTATATTGTAGAATCAAATAATTTTATATCTATTTTTTAAATTATATTATTTTTTTAATAAATTGAGAGGTTTCCAGTCTCTAGCATGCACTTACTGTTGCTTCTCAGACAGGCAATCAGATATTAAGACAGCAGACTGAAGAGTTTTTGATAAGAAAAGGATGGTCCCACCCTTCTCTCTACTTAACTTTATATATATATATATATATATATATATATATATATATATATATATATATATATATATATATATATATATATATATATATATATATATATATATATATAAGCTAGTCTTAAGCATCTTGACTTGAAAGCATGAAGTTATATATATATATATATATTCATATATTACTCACCGAGTCTTAATTTATGAAAATATAGTGTAAAATCTTAGATTTACTATGCCTCCATAAATTTCTAGATGTTAACATAAGTTATGAGCAATGTATGTAAATAATATTTTTGTATAAATTGCATATTGTTGTTAACTTAGTAATAAATTGAGAGGTTTCCAGTCTCTTACATGTGCTTACTGTTGCTTCTCAGACAGTCAATCAGATATTAAGACAGCAGTCTGAAGAGCAATCAAGCCTCACACAATCAAGCTTCACGCTATCAAGCCAAAAAGCTTAAGACTGTCAAATATATATATATATATATATATATATATATATAAAAGTTAAGTAGAGAGAAGGCTGGGATCATCGGGACAATCCTTTTCTTATCAAAAACTCTGTCATGTGTTGAGGCTTGATTGCTCTTCAGACTGCTGTCTTAATATCTGATTGGCTGTCTGAGAAGCAACAGTAAGTGCATACAAGAGACTGGCAACTTCACAATTTATTACTAAGTTAACAACAATATGCAATTTATACAAAAATATTATTATTTTTTTAAATAAGTAAATGAACAGTTATTTTATATTAGTGATAGGAAGAAAGCAAATAAAATATTTCTCATCTTTAAATATTGCTCAAAAATGTTTCAAATTAAATATTCCACTATTTTCTATAATATATTCAAATTTCCATCAATGTTTTTTATATAATACAAATTATTTTCAAGAGCTCCTCCAATGAGCAAATATAAAATTTCACACAATATTTATTTATGCAAACTTTTTATCTTAAATGCATTTGCTTAGTTGTAAAACCAATTTTTCTTTCTTTCTTTATATAACATGGCCTATAATTTTATTGCTTTTACATTTGCAAAAAAAAAAAAAAAAGATATTTTATAATAAGATTACCATGTATCAATATACAGTTATTTTTCATTTCATTTTAAATAAGTGTACTTAAGCAATATGTATGTTTTATCTAGTGCACCAACATCAATTTATGCATGTATCAATCACTCTATGATTCATCATCTTTCTTTGACAGTAACCTTTATAACTGTAAATAATTAAGACTAGAATTATTTATTTTGATGCAATATATATATATATATATATATATATATATATATAACTGGTATATATATATATATATATTATACCAGTTTAACGTTTACTCCGTTAATATGAGCATGTGCATAAATCGAACATGACAAGAAATATGGTGACATGCCGGAGTAAGAAGAAATTCAAAGACTTTACTGTAATAGTGCTACGGACACAGAAGATGCTTATAGAAAGATTGATTCTTACATACCTTTGGGGGATGACTCTAAACCAACCCCTCGTGCCACTCTCAGAAGAAAATTTAACTCTCCTCCTGAAAGGATTCAAGTTCAAATAACATTAGGGCATATGTGCCGATAAATAATTATTCATACACAAAATAATAAATAAGCATCCTCATGAAAATAAAGATTTAGGACCCGGTAAGAAGGTATCCCATTCGCTAGCTCAGCGTACTCTTATACTCAGTTAAAAGAATGGGGATCGGAAAACTCGCATAACTACTTAATATGGGAGTTAGAAAAAGTAAATGATTATATATATATATATATATGGCAGTAGTCGCTTTAGAATTATAATATCTTTTATTAACCCAATATCCCCTACCATTTATAACATAAATATAAAATCAAAGTTCCCAAATTGAACAAATATATAACGAAAATCATACAATACATAAATCATTTTTATAAAACAAATTATAAGCATATGGAAGTACATGTCGAAATAATTGTTAAACTAAATAAAGAAAATTTCTTTCTTAATAATAAAAGTATATTCAATAATTAATATGGGAGAGATAATGCTCTGTGGATTATAAACTCACACATGTGTATTAAGCAAATAAGGAAAAATTAATGTTACATACAAGGTGTATATTTGCGTATTTACATAAACATATTTATGAAGTGGATATTAACTTGTTATAAAATAAACACACACATACAAAAAAATAATATTATACCTGACAAAGTTCATAGGCTTCGTTCTTCTATGGGTTTTGAGTGAGCGGTCTATCTGTTCATCGACTGCAATAAGGGCTTGACTTGATGGTGGTACAAGTTCAATTAATTAGTCATCATCGCTTTGGTGTTTGGTGATCTCGGCTTTTACATTATGTTGGGACAGCAGGAGCGGAGCTGGACAGATGCGCTAAAGTGGGCTTCTACTCCATAATCATTTTATATGCAGGAGAATGCTTGATTGGCATCTTTAAATTGGAGAGATGGATACTAAACAGGATATTAAACCCTATAGATTGTCCTTTCTTGTTTTATGAATCCTAGGTTAACTGCAGGCTTCGATGGCGTGTTATAGTTATGCTTCCATCAGAATAAGCTGATTGGTTAACTGCTAGATTATTTGAATGATGGCCTGGATTAATGTTTGTTGATTCAGAATGACGGGATGAGTATTATTTCTTTTTCTTTTGATTAGAATAAATCTTCCGGCTTATAAGGTATCAGAATCAGCATGATTAAAAAGTTGCATGACTTCGCGTGTTTCCAGAATAGCATTAACTTCCCAAAATTAGAAATAGGCACCCAATAGGATTTGCCTTTTTAACAGCAAGACAAAAGTGAACTGCTGTCTTTGAAAAAGCAAAGGTAAACTGCCCTCTTTGAAAAGTAAAGGTAAACTGCTATCTTCAAAAGTAAAGGTAAACTGCTCTCCTTGAAAAGTAAAGGTAAAAACTGCTCTCTTTGAAAAGTAAAGGTAAAACTGCCCTCTCGCAACATCAGAACAGATATCCCACCTCAATACATTCTCAATTCAGGTATCCCCTCCACGACACAAAAATTAAATAATTAAATCTTATTGAATTGGTTTTAGTTTTACTAATTGGTTTAGCCAATTCGTAAAACATTCCAATGTAATCGCCCAAGTGACCTCAAAAATTTCATTTCCAATTAGTTTTATTTGTATCCATTCAGATCTCAATATCTCTGATGACAATTTTAATAAATGATAAACATCTTTTTACTTTTTTATTAATTCCAATATCACAATCGAATTTTTTTTGTTTTAACAAAAAAAAAATGTTTTACATAACTGAGCATTCCTCTCTCCACGCATTATCGCAAGTTTAATTAAACTCCTTTTGTCCCGTTAAAATTATTTTAGAATGGACAGGAAACCAGAATGCTTTTAGGCTTTTTCTAAATTTAAGGCAATGCACCCCTCCCTCCCTTGCTCAAATGCAACTGAAGAGAAAATTATCCATTAAAACTCCGATTTTGAAATTATTTTTAAGTAATAGTATGTTAAATTCTACCTTTTACATTGATTGTAAGCACTCACAAAAAAAAAAATATAAATACATACTGACAAATTATAAATAAACGTGTTAGCATTTCTTTAACAAACAAAACAAAAATCTTCAAAATTATAATTACATTTTGGCGTTTCTTTCTCTTTAAAAAAATAAATAAATAAAAATAAACAAAAATCAAATTACAAATTCATATTTCTAAGCCTTTAAATATCGGCTTTAAACATATGTGAGTGTGAGTTTATATTATCGCCACAGTTCTCTCTCTCTCAATTTATAACGAATATTGATTATATAAATTGTATCCCCCCCCCTCGTTAATGGCTATTTAAATATTTTAGACCATTTATTCATTTAACCCTAGCTTGTGATTGACCGCATCAAATATGCCTGATATATATATATATGCAATTTATTTTTTAATATATTATTTATAATAAATTTTAATATATTTATACAAAAAATAAAAATAAATTTAGTGAGTAAATGAAATAAAATAGTTTTTTAGATGTGTTTAGTTAAAATATTTTTTATAATTAATTAATTGCTTGCTTTGGAAATTTAGGTGATTATTTTCTAAATATCAAAGGTTTTTAGAAATAATTTTGGTACACAAAGTGATGATATTTCGTTTAAAAAAGTAGCAAAATCAGATGTCAATTAAAAAAGTTTTAAAAATGCACTACTACTGACACAAAGATAGAAAAACATAAAATTAGTCTTGCATTGGTGGTCGAGAGGTCAGCGAGACTGCCTTGCACTTGAAGGCAGTTGCCCGGGTTGCGGGTTTGCGTCCCGGCCTATGCTATGACACTTAAAAAAAAAGAATAAAATTAACACAACATAAAATAAATTCAAGTTAAAATTGACTTTTGCAAGGGAATTAGAAAGATATTAAGACGAGTAATTAAAAAAAATTGTATGTTTGAAAATTTGTATTGATATGTTATACAGGATTTAGTTAATACATATTTATTTGTAGAAAGAATTAGCTAAAATATCAAGAACTCTATGATTTATAGGCATTATAAATTTTATTTTTAGGGTGATTCCGGAGGACCTCTGGTCGCAAAGATTAATGGTACAAATTATATTCTTGGGTTGCACATAGGTGGTGATAAACGATGTGAAAATGCATTGGATCCTGCATTTTTTATAAAAGTCTATCCATTTTATAGTTGGATTGCAAATATAATAGCAAAAAACTAGATAATAGATGAATTGTATTTTACCATAAATGTATACATTTTACATTTTATAAAGTTCCAATAAAATCTTCATATAAAAATAATATATTGTTGATATATATCGTTTTGTTAATGTTAGTGATATTAGTATTATCAGAATCGTCATCATCATTAAATTTATTATTTTATATAATTATCGTATATCAATCATAATTATGACTTCTGAAAATGTATAAACACTTATGAAAAAAACAATAAAAAATGAAGATAAATATATTTTGTTTAACGTACACATATCTTTAAAATTATTTACTAACTATTCCCTATACTGAAAAGCATTCACGCAAATGAATGACACATAATTATAAACAATAGTGTTTTACGTGATCACGATAAGTAAAGGTAACAAATCAATACGGATACTTATAATAATCATATAAGAAAAAGGGGAGATGATGAAGAAAATATAAGGAAAAAGAAGAAAAAAAAACAAGAGAAGGAAGAAGAAGATTGATAATTATAATAATAAATTTATATGCAATTAATTGACTTTCCTATATTATATAAATTATTTCGTTTGATATTTACATTTTTTTAAAAAAAAAAAATTGCAAACTGCTAAATATCATATACATAAAGTAAAGAATGTACAAAGTATTTTTGAGTGCTCTTGTTTTTATTTAAACGTTTTCATATATATATATATATATTTGTAAATACAGTAACTAAATAATTAAAAAAAATTATCCACTTAGGAGCAGTTTCGATTATCCCAGTAATTACGGGCAAAATCGAAAGCGCTCCTAAATGGATACATTTTTTTAATTATTTAGTTACTGTATTTACAAATATTCAGTTATATAATTACGTATATCGCTTTAAAAATACGGACATCGAATCATAATATATATATATAATTTAAACATTTGGTACATAACTTTGCTAATTTTTTTTCTATTTCTTCATCTGCTTCTTTTAATATATCAATTATAATTCCATCATTATTTGGAACCTTTCCTTTCTTCATACATTTAATTGCATGTCTCACTTCTTCATTTAAAATTCTGGACAATTGGGAAGATGTAATAGATATAGGAGGTACTTGTTCTTTATTACTATATAATTCTTGATAAAAATCTTCTACCAATTTCATGATGTCATCTTTCTTTTTAGTATATAATTTCATCGTTTTTTCTTATTGCAGATATAAATTTCCTACCAGTACCAAAATGTTGTTTTACATTCTTGAGACTTTTATCTTCTTCTACAGCTTTTCTTGCTAGTTCAGAGTTATACTTTCTTATATCATTTTCAACTCTTTTCCGCATCATTTTACAAAATTCGAAATATTCAATTCTTTTTAATTCATCATTTTTGTATATCTTCATATTCCTTCTTTTCTTCATAAATTCTCTAGTCTCAGTAGAAATTTTATTGGTCAATTGCTGCTTTTCTCTACCAGCTATCTTTGTTGCAGTGTTTAAAAGTGTATCAGTTATTTTCATATTAATTTCATTCAAATCTGAATCATGTTCAAAATCTACTAATACTTGAAACCTATTTGTAAGTTCTAATTTAAATTCATTAGAATGTTTCTGAAGATTAGGAATATCAACTGTAAATATTCTGTTTCTTAATAATTTTTGTCTCTCTAGTTTTACATTAACACCTATCTTACACCTTACTAATCGATGATCACTTCCTGTGTTAAATTTATTAAGAACATTATAATCTTGAAATATGTATTTCCTATTAGTCAAAATATAATCCAGTTCTGCTGTGTCTTCATTTGGATGCTTCCATGTCCATTTCCTTTTAACATTTTTCTCAAAAAAAGAATTCATAATATAAAGTTTTTCTTTTTCTGCAAACTTCACAAGTCTATGTCGTCTCTCATTTCTATCACCATAACCAAAATTACCTACAGCACTTTCATCTTTCATTTGTTTACCAATTCTAGCATTAAAGTCTCCCATAACAATTTTAAAATGTTGTTTACTCAGATTAAAAGACTTTTGCACATCCATATAAAAATCTTCTACTATTTCATCACTATGAGTTCTTGTTGGGGCATAAACCTGAATTATGATTGGAAGAATGCAGTAATAATATTACTATTTAAAAAAGGTGATAAAGAAAATATTAGAAAGTACAGACCTATCAGCCTTTTATCAGTTTTATATAATTTTTTTCCAAGATAATTACAACTCCTCTACAGAGAACTTTGGATTTCCACCAACCAAGAGAGCAAGCTGGATTTAAAAGTGGTGTTAGTACAGTAGATAATATCCAGTTATTGAGAGAAGTTATAGAAAGAACAAATGAATATGAGTTGTCATTATGTTTTGGATTTGTTGATTATGAAAAGGTATTTGATTCTATAACATTTCTTCAGTGATTAAAGCATTGGATCATCAAGGTATAGATCCAGGATATTGTCATGTTTTAAATAATATTTATAAAAATGCAACAGCAACAATTAGATTACATAATGATACTAAGAAAGTCAACATTGAGAAAGGTGTAAGACATTGTGACTCCATATCTCCAAAACTTTTTACAGCAGTGCTGCAGTAAGTATTTTGTGGATTAAAATGGGAAACTAAAGAAGTGAAAGTAAATGGAGATTATTTAAGTCATTTATATTTCGCAAGTCATGTAGTTGTTTTTGAAAATAATGCTTTATATTTGCAGGAAATGTTGCAGGAGTTATCAGATGAAAGTGGGAAAGTAGGACTAAAGATAAATGTTAAAGAGACTAAGGTAATGCTTAATCGATTTGCTCAAAATATAAAAATAAAGATTGATTATGATGAATTAGAAGAAGTTAACAGTTACAAATACCTTGGTCACATTATTAATACATATGGAGACATAAGGGAGGATATTGATCATAGAACTAAACTTGGTTGGAGTGGTTTTGGTAGAAATAACTTGATATTAAAAGGAAATATGCCTCTGTGTTTGAAAAGGAAGGTTTTTAACAAATGTGTTTTAACAGTTCTTACTTATGGATCTGAGACTTGGATACATAATAGAAGAACAATACAGAGACTTCAGACCACTCAAAGAAGTATGGAAGAATGTATATTGGGAGTAACAAGAAGAGATCGAAAATGCAATATATCATTAAGAGAATAAACAGGTGTTACCTACCTCATTGAAAAAAATAAAAGATTGAAGTGGAGTTGGGCTGGACATATTGCTAGAAGAGATGATAATAAATGGGTAATTGGAATTTTAAACCACATTTCAAGAGATTATAAAAGACACAGAAAGAGACCACATATAATTTGGATGGATGAAATAAGAAAGTGTGCTGGGGTGATGTGGAGAAGAGAAGCTAAAGATCGGAGAAGATGAATTAAACTTGGAGAGACCTTCATCCTGCATGGATTGATAATTGTGAAGATGATGATATATATTTATACACCTCGGTCTCATTTTATGCAGATTATTTTAATGTGATTTTGAAGTTATGTGATTCACATTTCTTCTTAATATCTTTCATGTTTCACTATATTTATTAGCTATTAAGAAATTTAAATTATTAATAACTTATTTTCACTTCAAATCTTTTTTTTTTTTCAAAAATATATCGTTATATTAGCAGCTAACATGGATATGGCCTGAAACAGTATATAGATTTTTAGTTTCTATGTAAATAACCTATTTATACTAATGAGTAAATAATAATAGATTTATACTTACATATAAAAATATTGCAATAAATATTCAAGAAATTTAAACTTTTATAACATACTTTGGTATATATAACAGAAATAAATAATCTTTTAGATTTTTAAAATAAAAAATGAAGATTTTATAAACTAAAAATAATCTTCCTAATGATAATGTATAATCTTTTTGTTTTGATTGCAATTTCATTTTTTTAATATAGAAATAGAAAACCATTAACACAGCATAAGACAGAAAGTGGTGCTAGTTGTACATCACATCACAAATAAAAATAAAGTGGCTAACAGGTTTCTCTGGGCATAATTGCTGAGAGATTCTTGGCTTTGTTTAAGCTACAATACATCACATCACATCGAGTCTGATTTCTTATCAGTTTACAAATGAACTCTAGTGGTAATGATTAAAATATGTATGAAAATTGTGAAATTAAATACTGTAGTGATTAAAAAAGTAAAAAAAAGTTTGTCTTGTATTAATTTTTTTCAAATATTTGAAATTATTTATTAGTCTTACTTTATTTGCTTATTTTTTTAATGTGAATTTTAAAGTAATTTTTCCATGTTGCTTTGCTTTTATGTGAATTCTGAAAAATACAGACCCTATCTTCCATTATTCAAGGTAAATTAAGTCTGTTTTTGTGTGATTTTTTTAATGTGAGTTTTCTGTGGAACCTATCTACTGCATAAAATGAGACCCAGGTGTGTGTGTATATATATATATATATATATTGAAGCACTCAAATCTGTTGCACACATTTGGCTTCACTTTCTGGTGATGTTTGAGACCTGCAAACATGGGTTCAAACCCAATCATTTAATTATAAACCACTAGGGAGTGAAGGTATACCAATGTGCATGATTGTTTATGTCTCTGTAAACTTCTACTCATCTAAAGTTAGTATGCATATAAATTATATATTTCTATTGCAGTAAACAATCATGCGTATGTGTGTGTAACAGATAAAGCTTAATAAATAAAAGTGTTATACTATGTATATTTTTATTCATATATATTCTAATAGAGAGAAAGTTCGAGAGTGTAATGCGAGTGTATTAAATAAAAGACTTACCGTATTTTAAATTCCGGAGGAATCTGTTTTCATTGTGATACAGATTTATTTAAATTTCACGTTACTTAACATTTATTCCGCAGGTCTATTTTCATCCTAAAATAGATTAAGACCAACACTCTCGAACTGGATCTCGTTTGTATTTCAAAATTTGCTGTATCATTGTAACCATTAACACATCCGGGGATTACCTAAAGGCAATAACAAACGAGTATAAATACCACCGCATTTCCTAACTAAGGAGCTCTACATATTAATTTCTAACTCTGTTGCTGGGGGAAGTTACGTCACTCAGAACCTCAAAATGACGAGTGAGTAGTATTTAGATTTTCTTCCCTGGTCCTTCCAAGATCCATCCAATGCCATAATACTTGTAAGCCATTGTATCCAAAATACTGCCGGAATGAACTATATGCTACATAAAGAACGGACTGAAATGATAATTTAATTAAAATACTGCTAAATTAACTAGATTTTGTCAAACATGGAACCAACACATGTGCACACGGCTGTACAGTCATCAGAAATAAAGGTAATCCCCTGCTGCAAAACTGAACTCTAATGCTTTCGTCCTAATAAACCTTTCAACTATAAAACGTAAATTTCAACCTTCAATAAAATTAATTCCAACCACCTAATGTATGTCTTATTAAACATTTCTAGTTTTGTACTCTTTGTAATGTAAAAATGTAATTGCTTGTTTTTCCCATCGGTAATGCTACACCGATTAAATGCTTAAATAATGACCTCTTTTTGATCTCTTATTGCTTTTATATTTAAATTGTATTTTACTCTCTAAACTTGAATACTAGGTTTTCACTCTTATTGTATTTTTATTTTAAATGCGGCAGTTTTTCGTTACTTAATATTGTGCAAATCATACCAAATTTAATATGCTAATAACTCAATCTGGTGAATCAATCCTATTGTATTTTTGCTATTCCGCAATTAAGGAATATTTAACTGTAAACGTAAGTCTTCTTACCATGCTATAAAATTCACCCGATTGAGAAGTACTCCTAAATTGTATTTTATTAATTAATATGCAATTCGACAAAATTTAAATATATTATGTACTATTATTTCACGCTATTGATCAGTATTATAGAAATTGAGTAATAAATAAATTTAGTTCAGAATATGTATTTCTAAATGATGATTCATTTGATAAGTAGCCCACCATCTAATGATGATTTAAGAAACTTATTTCTCGGGCGGATTAACATGCGTTTAGCGAAGGGATTCTTAATTTTGTTTTATATATTCTATTATTAATATATCAAATAAGTTCTTTAAGTAAATTGTATGCCCTCTTTTTGGAATCGCTTGGATATAATTATTTCATTATGCTAGGCTTGATTACCAATTAAGGCCATATAAATCAGGTTAAGACAAACCTGAAAGCCTTCGCCATGTGTCCTGATGATATTGTTCACAAATCAAAAGTTGCTTCATCATACTCTCTCTCATTCTTGGAATCCATATAGCGCAATTCTCGGCGGAGTGTGGAGGTCCTGACTCCCACAGATTGTGTTGGTTCAGTAAGCGCTGCTATGGGTTAACATTTGACAAATCAGAACCATGGTATTTTGCCAACCACTTCGGATGCTATCCGTCACAAGTGAAAATAAGCCTATATTCTTCGTTATCAAGTTGATGAAGCTCCTCGTCCTCTCAAGCATTATCGTTCGGTCCGCACATTATTGTTCATACTCCCCATACATAATTTAAATGTCTGTAAGCCATAATGATGTGATTCTCCTAAGCCTTTCCAAAGTTTTCGTTATAAAATAGATTAAATTTGCCCTTTTGATATACGTCATCGCCTATTAGCGCTATCCACATTTCGTTAACCGCTATTAAACACGTTAATCATTGATTATTAATAAAACTGTGAATGCCAAGTCATATGACCATGTTAAAATAATTATGTTTTTCCTCATTCTCTTTGTAAATAATAAATAATGAATCATCTCATAATGTCCCAAAATAACTGATTTATAGTTAATGTAACTCTTAATAAAATCCAAATGTAATCCAAGCTCGCTAGATCATTTATTGTTTAAAATGTGATGGTTAGAATAAAAGCCCACTCACAACTATTGAATTTTGTTATATTCTATGTAATTGGAAATCATGTCATTACTCGATCTAATAGCCAGGCATGGCCATCGCTATCCATTATAATTTTCATGATTGAAGAATGTCATAGCGTGAATAATAGAAACCCGTTAAATTATATTAGCATATTAAGCCACATCATATAATAAATTTCTTACCATGTATGTTTAGTAATGCATATCCATCAAACCCTGTTATGCCATTAAGGTTAGTATGGAATGCATAGGTGACCATAAGTGAAACCTAGATCAGGTATTCTTTGTATAATCAAGGTTCTAAGTCATTGTAAATCTCTATATCTAGCTGTTCACATATAAATCGATTTCTAATATTAATTTCATGTTAAATAAATTTACATTTAATAATCTATCTTTTGGAGATTTTATTGGTTCATGTGCACACATCTCTTATTACTTTGCATTATCATTTAGTTAAGCTTAAATCTCTTGTGTCTCTGCTGAACCCTCTGGGCCGGAGATAATTGGAAAGTAGGTTGCTATCATCAGAAATGTTGTTTGTAATGTGATAGATTTGGGAGGTGGGCAATAGGGCAGAGTTCATGAGTATCCCTGACCTGTGTATCTCGTATATGATTGAACTCTAGGTACTTTTGCTTAGATCCTAATTCTTGTTAGATGAACATACAATTCTGACCGGTACAATATATATATATATATATATATATATATTTATATATATATATAAACATTACAAGCATAAAGCTAAACTAGTCAATATAAAATCAAAACTACCCCAAATCTAAAATTAAACCAGACCAGAATAAAAATAATATTAAAACACAACCTAAGGTTTCACTGCTACAAACAGACTTCTAAAGTGTAAAGAACTACAAAAAAAAACAACACAATATATATACTATTAAAAACTACCCACAAATCCATTCACTTCCCATTCACCCTTAATATTAAAAGAACTCTTAAATAAGTTAATTGCTTCAGAATAATAAATTTTCAATAATAAAGACTCTTTAATTCTTCTTTTGATTTCATTTCTCTCAAAGAAGACAACCATAGCTTCATCAAAATCAATAGTGTGGCCTGTATCTTTTTCATGGACATACAAAGCAGAACTAAGATATCTATTTTTAACTCTACTTTTATGAACCTTTATTCTTTCATTTAAACTCAAACTACTCTGACCTATGTAAACCTTCTTACAAAATAAACAAGGAATAAAATATACTACACCAGGAATAGTCTTTCTATCAAAAACTTCTTTTGTATTATTTAATAAATTATTCAATGTAACACCCCTTTTCCAAGCAATTTTCTTATTTCCAAACAATTTACTATTTCTACACACAATTTTATAAGAAGACAATTTAAATGGCAAAGAAATAAAATCATATTTTTCTTTAACCTTTACATCCTTACAAATATTACTATTAAATGAAATACTTTTAACAAATTTATCAGAGTATCCAACAAAAAGTAATCTTTATAAAATTGATATTTCTGAAACAAAGCTACCCCACTAGAATTATGTAATTTAATATTCCTATGACAATAATTCCTTAAAGCAGCTACTTTATGAGATACAGACTGATAGCTATCAGGTTTAATTATAGATCTTAATTCTTTACTTTTAACTAAATGACTGCACAATAAGCAATTAGTTTCTACATTTCTAATCACCAAAAGATCTAAAAATTTTAACTTACCAAAATCTAACCCCCCTCCTTCTAACACAAATTTTATAGAAGGATCAAAACAATTAAACTCATTTACAAATTCCTTCAATTTATCATTCTCAACTACAAATAAACAATCATCAACATATCTGACAAATAATTTTACATATAAACAATTCTTTTTAATAATAATTTCCTCTTCCATAAAACTAATATAAACTGAACATACTAAAGGAGAAATAATATAACCTATTATCCAACCTTCCTTAATCTTATAAAAATTACCTTTATAAGTAAAATACATAGAATCTTCCAATAACAAAAGCAAATCTTTAATTACCTTAATTTTATTTTTTGATAAAGAACTTTTCTTAATCAATACAGACAAAAGAATATCAATACTGCTTAGCCTATTAACAGACTGATACATATTTTCAATATCTAAACTTTCAAATACCCAATTACTTTCCATTTTAAAATTATTAATCTTATCAAAAGCCTCAAAAGAAGAAGAAACTGTGTACTGACCAAAATCAACAAATTGTTTTAAAAAATTATTCAAGAATTTACAAATACCCTCTTTTACAGGGTTAGTGTTGTAGAGGGTATTTCTAGATTCTTGAATGATTTTTTAAAACAATTTGTTGATTTTGGTCAGTACACAGTTTCTTCTTATTTTGAGGTTTTTGATAAGATTAATAATTTTAAATGGAAAGTAATTGGGTATTTGGAAGTTTAGATATTGAAAATATGTATCAGTCTGATAATATGTTAAGCAGTATTGATGTTCTTTTGTCTGTATTGATTAAGAAAAGTTCTTTATCAAAAAATAAAATTAAGGTAATTAAAGATTTGCTTTTGTTATTGGAAGATTCTATGTATTTTACTTATAAAGGTAATTTTTATAAGATTAAGAAACGGTGAATAATAGGTTATATTATTTCTCCTTTAGTATGTTCAGTTTATATTAGTTTTATGGAAGAGGAAATTATTATTAAAAAGAATTTTTTTATATGTTGATGATTGTTTATTTGTAGTTGAGAATGATAAATTGAAGGAATTTGTAAATGTGTTTAATTGTTTTGATCCTTCTATAAAATTTGTGTTAGAAGGAGGGGGGTTAGATTTTGGTAAGTTAAAATTTTTAGATCTTTTGGTGATTAGAAATGTAGAAACTAATTGTTTATTGTGCAGTCATTGAGTTAAAAGTAAAGAATTAAGATCTATAATTAAACCTGATAGCTATCAGTCTGTATCTCATAAAGTAGCTGTTTTAAGGAATTATTGTCATAGGAATATTAAATTAAATAATTCTAGTGGGGTAGCTTTGTTTCAGAAATATCAATTTTATAATGATTATTTGAGTGTTGGATACTCTGATAAATTTGTTAAAAGTATTTTACTTAATAGTAATATTTGTAAGGATGTAAAGGTTAAAGAAAAATATGATTTTATTTCTTTGCCATTTAAATTGTCTTCTTATAAAATTGTGTGTAGAAATAGTAAATTGTTTGGAAATAAGCAAATTGCTTGGAAAAGGGGTGTTACATTGAATAATTTATTAAATAATACAAAAGAAGTTTTTGATAGAAAGACTATTCCTGGTGTAGTATATTTTATTCCTTGTTTATTTTGTTAAAAGGTTTACATAGGTCAGAGTAGTTTGAGTTTAAATGAAAGAAGAAAGGTTCATAAAAGTAGAGTTAAAAATAGACATCTTAGTTCTGCTTTGTATGTCCATGAAAAAGATACAAGCCACACTATTGATGTTGATGAAGCTAAGGTTGTCTTCTTTGAGAGAAATGAAATCAAAAGAAGAATTAAAGAGTCTTTATTATTGAAAATTTATTATTCTGAAGCAATTAACTTATTTAAGAGTTCTTTTAATATTAAGGGTGGATGGGAAGTGAATGGATTTGTGGGTAGTTTTTAATAGTATATATATTGTGTAATTTTTTTGTAGTCCTTTACACTTGAGAAGTCTGCTTGTAGCAGTGAAACCTTAGGTTGTGTTTTAATATTATTTTTATGCTGGTCTGGTTTAATTTTAGATTTGGGGTAGTTTTGATTTTCTATTTATTTGTTTTTAGTTTTTATATTATATATATATATATATATATATATATATATATATATATTGTGCCATTACAATTTAGTCACTAGCTAAATTTATAGTAATGTGCATGTAGGAAAATATAAAACAAAATCATCATCACATTTGTATATAACAATAAATGAAGCTGTAGGGCATCCAAGTTTAAACCCTACAAGGTCCAGTTGTAAAAGCTTTAGATAGAAAGAGAGTGGGTCAACAATTACATGCTTTACTTGTTTGTGTGTTAATAAATCTCAAAAAGAGCAGCACACACATTTAATATTTAAATTTTCTGTTAAAAAGCAAAGTTATAATGCATACGTATAGGCAGTGTATGTGTAAGCTATTTAATTGTTTTATATTTCAAATATTCAACATTTTAACTTTCTTTAAAACTAACCTATGCTTGATCAATTCTAATATATAATTCTATGCTATTTTTCTTTCTATAATTGTAATTGGGATTTAAAATCTACAGATTTAATTAAATAATATGGTTATAATTACTAAGCTAGCAATTATATTACTTAATGTTAGTTTATGAATGATTTGAAATAATGAAGTATGTGTGTACATTACATACAGAAATTTACATTTATTAAATATTGAAAGAAAAGGAAGGGTTAAATCTGTCAAATTAGTTTTTTTGTACAATTTTATGTTAAAAGAGGAAATCTGTTGAATCAGATATCTATTTTTGTAGCAATTTTGTTTTTGTAAATGATTGTTTGTCACTTTGGGAGCTTAAGATGGGTGGGAACTCTAATTTTGAAATTGTCTTATCTTAAGATCTAAAGAAGGAAGCTCAAAAATTTGAAATGTTATCTAGGTGTAAAAAAAAAGAAAAAAGGATTAAGTCTTTTTTTTTTTTAAGACAAAAGTGTCTGGAAAAAGGATTAAACTTTTCAGTTGAAAAATAATTTAGTTGAAAATAAATTAGAGATCTAATTAAAACGAATTTGTCCAAAAATAGCAAGTGACACTATCTCTGATTGGTTAATTTAGTTAAAAATTGGATATAAAAAGCTGTCTTGAATTATTATTATTGTGATTATGATTCAGATTATTAGACTATTAAATTGAATGTTGAAAATATAAGAAATGGCTGGCTAGAAAAATTATATGTATGTCCCATCTTTTCCAGACCATCTGGGGAAGCTGCACATCATATAGGAAAGAAAAGATGTTTTGTCTAAAATAATATTCTACACCTTTCAACTGACCAGAGAAATAAGATGTTTTTAATAGAAGGAAGAAAGCATTCACCTGCATTCGATGAAAGATGAATTAATCTACCGATAAATATTAATCATCAAGTCCAATTAATTGTTCCAACAACTGATTTTAAACTCAAGAAAATTTATAAATGTGAAAACAACTGCTGTATTTCATCCACTAAAGGAATCATGCTTGACAGGAAGAGAAGAAAAATTAATATAATGATTTCCAAATTGTCCACTAAAGCAAATAACCTCAATAGAGTCATCATCATCAAATAGTTATACACCTCAAGAAAGAGATTGTTCCCACGTAAAATGGAAATGGTAGCTGCAGAAATATAGACATTATACAAGACAAGTTTGAACCCTTGGAAATTCGCCACAAACAAAAGATCGGTAATATGACTTTTTATATCTATTTTCTTTATGATATCAGAGTCTTAATAAACATTTTAGCAATAAAGTGGTATATTTTATTTAAAGAACTTTTAAAGACTATTCAGATCGATTAAAAACAAGAATGTCTTACTAATAATAACTTTGAGCTTCATAAATTATCTTGAATGTATCAAAATTATTTGTTTATTAATTTTCCAGTTATGAAATATTAATGTGTAAAACAATTTTTTTTATGGTATTATGATTTTAGTTTTAACTAATATATTATTATTATTTTGGTTTTAAATAATATTTTATTATGGGATAAAACAGCACATACATAATGATATTTTATATGTGTATAATTGCGAGTGAATGTGAAGTAACAAGTAGTGTTAGAATATTAGATTATTTTGTTTCAAGTCAAGTATAGCATTTCAGAGGTAGAAGAGAGGGGGAGAAAATAATTTAAAACTTGTTTCTAAAACTTGCTCTTTCAATTCTATTAACATTTTTTTTAACATTCTACTTACATGTTAGATTTATAAAGTATGTGTGCTAATGAGCAGATAATATTTTTTTCTTGAAATACTTTTCTCATGGAGTGAAAATCATGGTCAATGTGACATCCAACTTAATACAAAATACATTTGAAGGGATAGGGGGAAGAACTTGAAATTAATCTGAGGATTGTTGTATAATCAATTATTATTATTATCATTCATATCAATTTTCATGTTTCTCTAGAAATTTTATGTATATGTTAGAAATGCAGTAATAAATATTAGTTTGTTTTATTAAACGAGGCATATATATTTCATTAAGTGTAGTCTTTGTTAAGTGTGAACATTCATCATCATCAGTGGTTGAATATTAGTTATTTAAGATATAAGTAAATATGCTAAAATTAAGCAATAATTATGAATTTCTTTATAAAAATTAGTTTTATGTTTAGGCTTAGTCCTAGAGCTGTAGTCGAAACCATTGTCATTATCATTATTATTATCATTATCATCATCGTCATCATCAACGTTTAATTAATGAGCTGTTTAACTGTTTAAAGGCCATAAATAAATATTAATTTTATAATATTTAGTGATTTCTTAGTATTATTATAACCACATCCCATCATCTATTTCATGCAAGGATGAGTGAATTGCCATCCTAAATTAGTTATATATAATCTGAGCTAGTAAACTTATAAAATGTTGAAACACATTTGTTGTGCTAAGATCTAAGAAATGATTTATGTCTAATATACTCCACTTCGGTTTAAAGATGTTTTACTTTTACCTAAATATTAGTGCGTATAGTGATATGGCTCAAAAAGCAAAATCTCCCATTTTTATTAGAAATAAAGTACCAAAAAGGGGATTCAAACCCGGTACATGTGAAAGGTTATTAGATATAACCGTGTCTAGATTCAGATAATCTAGTGGCGCCCTGCTAGACCATATTCACTTAGTATTTGTTTAAACATGCACTTAACATCAAACCAAGAAATGAAAGTGGATAAAACCTACTGTCTGTATACCTGAGTTATATTTTATTGAATTACTAGTGTACTCACCTCACGTGATTTCATATACCTGAGTTATAATACTTGTTGTTAATAATTTGCTTATAATTATTGATAGTGGGATATCTTGAGAAATCCAACGTTATTTTAAATATTATGATCTTATATATATTGTAGACAACTCAGATATGGTAATAGTTATTTGAACTACCTTAATTATGTTACAATATATATATATATATATATATATATATATATATATATATATATATATATATATATATATATATATATATATATATATATATATATATATATATATATATATATATATTGAACCTGATTGAAATCTGATTCAATGGTGTCATTACAAAAAAAGAAATTGTTAAGCTTTTAATTTTCATTAAACGTAGAGTTTAAATTTTCATTATTATTTAAAAAGAATGCGTGTATCAAAACACACATGTTTATATGTAAAACGGATTTTTTTTAAAAAAATGTTTTTAGGTTATTTTAAAATAATTTTCATATACCTCCTGTTTTTAAATCCATTTGATTTAAAAACAAGCTGTCTAGCTAATCGCATTCCTGTTGCTTTTATTTTAGTTAATGTAAACAATTTTTATAGCGGAGATTTGATTTTTATGTTGTTGTTTTCATTTCAATAAACCCTGGGTAGAATTCTTAAATAGATTGAGCAAGAGATTAATATTTGCCCTGCCTAAGGTGTAGAAATTGGACAACAAGGAAAGTGTTTTGCAGGAAATGGAGCAATGTATAAATAGCCCTGAAAATTTGGGGGGTCAGGTAATTCATTTTTGAGAGATAGACAAGTGGTTTTCTCACATGAAAGTTATATCAGCATGGACATTTAAATTTCTTAGTTAAAGGACATCTGCTGTTATTAAATACTTTCACTTGCAAAAATTAAAAATTCTATACTTGCTATTACCACTCGAATGGCTTCCTAACTCCACAAAAGATGGATTCCTAACTTCCAAGTTTGCTCCAGTAATGCCTTGAACACCTAAAAGAAGCCAGAACCTCTCTACATCTACTTTGCTGCCTAAAGAACCTGAAAATGAACTTAAGTAAAAGTGTGCACTCTACATGAACTTTGTTTTACCGAAAAGTAACTATTTTCGTTTTTATTCTTTTCAGGGTAAATTAATTCTCATTAAATATCCACTCAATCTAATCATAAATATGTATTCTTAAATCAATATAGCCTCATATTTAATATTTGCTTCCAATTTGCTTTCAGTTTTGTTTACTGGAGAGTGACGAATGAGTTTTATATTTTATGCCTCGCTTTTGTAAATGCCTTAGCAGTCTTGTATATATTTTTTTAATGCTTACATGTAATTATTTAGTATTCAATAATTAATTTTATACTCTATGTTTGCCTTCTTGCTAAACCTCCAAAAATCTTTTGGATGACAACTTTATTGTCTAATTTCCACAGGTGGAGATTTCGTTTCTAATATCTCTAAAAGCGGAAATTAGAATTGTGCTTTTCTTTGTAATTTTATAAGTCATCAGCAGGAAGATAAAATGTATCCTTTCTTAAATTACAGGTGAACAATACTTTCATTCTGCTAGAGTATTTAAACTTTTAATATTTTGTACTCATGTGCACTCTCCGATAAATTTCTTTTTGTATTTATTATGTGTGCTTTAAATTTGTCAGAGCGTGTACTCAGAACTTGTTTGTAAGTTTATTTTCTTTAAATGCTGGGCAGACATAACTGTTTTTCTAATTATTTACTTGTCCTCTAGTGAGATCTTTAATTATTAATTTTAAAGTAATTTTTGCCAATCGTTTGGCTGGGATTCACCAGTTTTAATTGTTTCTTCATTTCAGTCATGTTTGTCGGTTGTTCTTGAGGTGGATCAATCACCATTATTTTAAATGTAGTAATAGTTTCAGCTCATACCGATATAAGGACATTCGAGGTCTGACCAATTTTTAGATCTTGAACAGCTCATCGGTGCTGGATTCTTTGATCTATTTCAGGGGCATATGATTTAAATATCTGAAAGTGAAAACCAATGTTTAGGTGAATCCTCTGCTGAATGAAATTTGCTTCCTCCCTTTTAAATTTGTTTATTAGAAGATCAGTCAGTCTGGCATAGCTTTGTCTTTAGTATGTCTGGTACACACCTGAGTTAACACCCATCTATTGTGTCATAAACTTATATTTAATAATTTATTTTCTCATAATAAAATTTATGAAATATGTTTAAACTTAATTTGGCTGACGTTTGTCTTTGTGCTTTTGTCTCAATTGTCTAAACAATTTAAGATCTCTTGTTTCTCCCTGAGTCTAGTCAGTGCAAACCATCATCATCATCTATTCTGATCACAGTAAACAAATTTTCCAGACACATAGTGGTCTGGTGGTGCCCTCTGTTTCAGAATAGATTGATAGACAAAATTAAAAGCTTTCGTCCGGCACAATATATATATATAAAATTAGAAACAAAGATAAACTGGATTACTATACGACTCTGAAACCAATAGCAAAAGAGAGGATATATTCCATATGAATCAAAAGTATCAATATTGCATAAAATGGCAGGTTTGAAGTCCTTCTTATTTAGATAACCTTTGTAAATATCCATCAGATAAAAACAAAAATATTGAAATATATTATAATGAATTTTTAAACGTTGGATATAATTATGATTGTGTTTATTATACTATTAAAAATTTTAATTGTAAATATGAAAATAATAATAAGGTTAATTGTTTTGATAAAAAATTTTGGATATCAATAACATATATTTCAAATCAACAGGTAAGTTTCACTAAGAAAAATTATCAAGGTATATGTGATATTGCATTTTATGCACCACCTACATTGAATAAATTGATAAATATATCCAAGAATAAGAATTTTTTAACAAATAAAAATTATATCATTTACAAATGGATGTGTAGGTGTGGCAGTGGATATAGGTGAATAGAGGTGCATTTTGGAAAAAAAAACAAAAGAGCACTTATTAATATTAAAAAGGGTTCAAAATACAAAACAAAATTATAAAAATAATGATAATTTATCAGCTTTTGTCTTTTATGACCATAATAAATCATGTATATATAGTTTTGATTTTAATTATAGTAATGTAAAAAATATTGGATACTTAAAAAAATAATAATAAAAGAAAAATTAAAAAAGTGATGTTAATATATAAATACAAGCAAAATTTAATTAATAGGCAAAAAGCAAACATTAAGATCACGGAATTATGGGAAAGTTGACATCATGGAATTATAAGAAAGCTGACATTTTAAAAGTACACCTGGGACTCATTTTATGCGATAGATAGGTTCCTCAGAAAATGTGCAAATAAAATCGTGCAAAAATAGATGTAACTTACATTGAAAAAGGGGGGATGTGGTCTGTGATTTTTCAAAATTTGCGTAAAAGCAAAGCACCAACATAAAATTACTTTAAAATTCGTGCAAAAAAAATAAATAAGGAAATAAAATACGACTAATAAAAAATTTCAAATTTGAAAAAAATTGATACAAGACAAATTTTTTTAACTATAATATTTAATTTTATTCAAAATAATATATTTTTATGCATAATTTACAGTACAGTAATTTACATTTTTATACACGTTTTAATTATTATTGCTACTTGCCGAAAAACATGTTCGTTTGTAAACTGGTAAAAAATCAAATTTTTCACAAGAGGAAATACAACTAATGCCAACTTCACACTCATGTTGTATCAATGGTTTTCTGGTGACAATGTAATTATTAATTAATCTTTGAGACGATGATTTTATTAATTGTTTATGAAGCTTGCGATATCCAGACATACAACCATTTTGCTCTCATTGGAATTTAAGAGCACATTAATGATTAGTGTCATTAATAAGAAAATAATAATTGATTATGTTCTTTTTTAAAAAGCAAAAACAGAATGTGATTTAAAATGAAAAATTAACACACACAATGTTTGAACAAATTTACATTATAATCTTGTAAAATTTAATATGGGTATACATAAAATGTGGAAATTATGATTTTAATTTCATTATTGCATAAAATCTTACTATTATAAAGCACTGAAAATATTGAAATTACTAAGATGAAAGTTGAATTCCAATAATGTGCTATTACTTTCAATATAATGTAAGTGCGCAAAATTTATTATTTAAAGTAATAGCGCAATATCGGAGTTCAACTTCCGGTGAAACACGAATCGTGTAATTTCAAAATCATGTTACTTCAAAATCATGTTAAATAAGTTCACAGGAAAAAGAGACCTGGGTGTATTAGTTGATAAAAACTACAAAGATAGTTGAAAGTGCTTCTAAGTGACGGTTATAGGTATATTTTTATAAACTTTTAAGTACTGTAGTTTCTAATATTTATTTATAAATTTACATATATTATTTTGAAGAAATACAGACATCAATATATATTATGAAGAAATACAGACATCAATATATATTATAACAGTCAGAGTGTATTAGAAGTTTTAACATATCTGTCATACAAAGAAGCCAAAAGGCCATTCGAACTTCAAAAATTTATATAGTAGGCAGATACAGTAAGATCCAAAATTTAAATAAATATAACTGAAATGCTCCAGTCACTAGCTCATGGAGCAGCAGAGATAATTTTTAAGATTAAAAAAAATAAAATAAGCCACTGCTAGATTGACAATACATGGAAACATTTATTTTGCACATATATAAAATTGAGAATTATTTATTTTAGTATGTTTAGTTTAGTATTTGATTTACATTTTAACTTTTTATTTTATAAGTTCACACAGATGCATTAATTTTATATTAGTGTTGACTATGGATAGACTATATATATTGCATTCGAAAAAGAAAATATTCTTTATTTCTTATTTAACCCTAGGCCAAATGTTTGCAGTTAAACTAACGCCAATCTATCTGATATATTGATGAACTCAATGCAGCATGAATATGACAGCACAATACCATACTGTCAGGAAGATATATCTGAACAGCATGGTTATCTAGAAAAAATGTCTCTCATCCAGTACAGGAATGCTATGTCTGTCTGGCAATAAGAACAAAAAAACTCCATAGGAAGGAATTACTGTGCTTTTTGCTGACTTATGATCCCATTACATAGGCTAAAGTGGTGATCCACAGTGCAGGCAATATTGTCTCTCCCCAATGGTCAATAAGAAATGGGCTTATTTTGCTCAAGTATGATGTATAATGTGATCCTGCACATAGTGGATCTTCATGCTACATTTACTAATTACACCAATACAGCTAACTCATTAACCCAATTTAACTACAAAACAAATAACCTAATATTAACCCTCCCTTTAATTAAACTAACATAGCTTTACGATCTATGTAGACCTTTCCACCCAACTTAAATTTAACATGATTTAAAAGTTTTAGCTTAATAAAATCAAAAATCATAATAAATGCTCAAAGACAAAAAATAAATATATTAAATTGATGGAAATGATTTAAAAATACATATAATAAAAATAATTATTAATAAATGATTTAGTTTGGTCAGATAAGGATTCATATTTATATTTAAATACTGGAAAGTTTTATATTTAAAGTTCATTAGTTTAGAGTTCTTACGGTTTTAAAAAGGGAAAATCCATACTTTCTAGTTGCTTGTAATTTGGATCCAGTATTGTTTCTAATTCCCATGATATCCTGGGGAGACTGATATGCCATTAGCTGTTCTGCTGGTATTTATCTGGAAATTGTTTAGTGTAGGTGGTATAGTTCTTTGGGATTTTATTGCCAGACCCTGAGGTCCTGGGGGTCCTCAATATAGGAATATGAAATTTCAAGTCTTTTTTTGGAAAAACTGAAGGGATTGATAGTGTGTCTTTTCAATCTCTTTTCCTTACTCTCTCCCAGACTTAACACATATAGCACACATCATATTTTATTTCCAATATTTTTCTTTTTATATTAAAATTGTGGATTAACTGAACATGATGTCTTGATGATGATGATTCTTGCACTTTGGTCAATGTCCTGGGGGATTTTTTATTGGATATTTTGTTGTTATTGTTTTTCTCTTCTATATGACATTATATTATGAATTTTGAGGTGCCTAAGGGCTAGTTTACTTAAGACTAATTAAAAATAATCATTTCCATTTTTAGCATTTTACACAATAGTAATTAAATTCTGTACATTCTTAAATATATATTTTTATCTTTAAATCTTTAAGTTTTTGTTGAAAATTTAGCTTTAAAATACTTTTTTTTAAATAAAATTTTATTTTAATAATTTCCATCTGTGCGATTTTATTTATATATATACGAGTTTAGATGACTTTTAGTTTTCAATTTTTAAAAATAAATTTTTATTTGCGAACGTTTTATTTTTAATTTCTAATTTTATTTATTAGAATAATGTAATACCATGTGTGTCCATTACAATATATATATATATATATATATATATATATATATATATATATATATATATATATATATATATATATATATATATATATATATATATATATATATATATATATATATATTCCAGGCTCATCTATGTTAAAAAATTTAAATATTGATATACTGACATTTTGATTTGATCACACAAGTCAAGATCAAGTCAAAACATCGGTATATCAATATTTAAATTTTTTAACACTAATGAATTCATAAAATATGTCTTTTATATATACAACCCATGAAAATCTTTGTATCAACATTTATATATATAAATTCTAATATTTTCCTGGATAAAATATGTCATATTATTATTACTATTTGCGGGATATTCCATGTAGTAAAAAAGCTAAATGCTGATGTTTCAGTACAATATCAAGTACCTTCCTCAGAGAGTTCTCTTTCTCAAATCATAAGAATGTGTGTTAGATATAAAATCATTTTTATTGTTTTCTTTCTCATATTTAAATTCTATTGGTTGAGAAGTTTTAAAATGTATTTTTTTTACCAATAGCTTCTTCCAAATGTTGTTAATCTTGTTTAATTCACACATTTATTTATGCTCTGGGGCCTTTTAAAAATCTCTCTTGCTTCTGTTAGCAATCTCTGGTCATATTGCTCAATTTTTGGTAAAATATTTGTTTTTTCAAAATTGATATCATGATTAGTTAATTTTATAGGAGGATAAATAGCTGATAAATTGGATTTTTCTTTGACTGCCAGAATGTATTCTTCCTTTCTAATATTTATTTTACAATTAGTCTGTCCAATATATGTATGTGAACAGACCCTCCATGGAATTTCATATACATCATGGCATTCCAAAGCAATTTTATCTTTACAAAGTAGAAATATTTCACTAATTTTTTTTTTAAGTAGTGTAAACTGTGTGAATATTATTATTCTTTAAAATGCTCCCAATTTTATCAGTTACTGCTTTTATATACAGCAAATTTTTTTAGATTTATAATGTATCAAAATCTTTTTTATATGTATAAGCCCTATTAATAATGTTGCAATTAAAACCATTATCAAGAACCATTTTATTAGTAGCAGAAAGGATCCAGTGAAAATGGCTATCATCAGAAACTTCTCTTTGTTCTATTTAATAATGACTTTGCCACTGAAAAAGTAAAATGTAAATACTTCCCAGTGTGTGTTGGTTTTTTATATATATACCATGGGATAAAGAACCATATACCATGGGATAAAAAACCATCTTCCCTTCTTTCAATCAAAACATCTAAAAAGGTAATGGATTATTATTTTCTATTTCCATAATAAATTTAATATTGTTGTGAAAAGAGTTTCAAAAATTAAAAAAGTCATCAATTGCTAATTGAGCTCACTTATATAGCACACAAGTAATAAACTTCTTTATAACAATAGAGATAATGGATTTACAATTTCAGCTATATATTGGTTTAATATTGACCATTTAATTAATTCTGGAAATTTTCACCTTAGTAATAATTTTAGAAGGCTTCCAAAAGAACATTAGCTTCCCATTACTTCATAAGTTAGCACAAATATAATAATTTTAGTCTATTGCTAATTGTTCACGGAAACTCTACAATTCCTTAGATAACAATATTTTTTCTTTATAATACATTCACATACCGAAGAGAACAACAAATATATACTATTAATGTTCTTCCACTCAATTTAAATCAGGTACATATTAAATAAATACTAATTCTTGGTTAATTTTTTATGAGCCACACATTCACTTCTTTAATAAAATATTTCATAAGCATAAATGTCAAGCATAGTTATTATCATGTAGCAGTTTAAAATATTGCACAATAAATTATACACACATCCTCTCATTTTAACTTAACTTTTATATAATTATAAGACAATTCAAACTGAGAGTTTATGATATGTTTGGTTAAACAGTCCTGCATCATTTTCTTAAATGATTATAAAGTTCATGCGATTTCATTTTTTCTTTAACAATAGAAAACATAGGTAAGTAAAGTAGATTTAGGTTATAAGCATATAAATACATTTCAAATGATAGTGTTAATTTAACGTTTAATTGAGTGGAGAGTGAAGAAAAATATACCTTGTAAAAAAATTAGCCTGACATTCTTTTTCTTAATGTTGTCTGGTAGCTAGAATTTTAATACTGAATTTTATAAAATAATAATGTTTAAAAAATTATACTTTGGAGTTTAACCAACTTGATTTCTGGAAGAGATTGAAAAAACCATGTAAATAGAAGAAGTGACAGAAGCAGAATATATTTTATTGCTGACTATCACTTAAATACATCTCCTTTCCATCAATCAAGATGTCACCTTATCCTACAATGGTTAGCTCCACCTTTCACACTCAGATATTTATGTAACAAATATTCAAGAAATATTTCCTTAAAAAAATCATTTGATTTTCTAAATTAAATCAAACCGCATAAAACAAAAAATGTATATACTTTTAAAACAAATAAACATTAATTATCCATTAATAAAGTAGTTGATAACACAATTTAATTTGTTAAATAATTTGCTAATCCAAATATCCATTAACCACTCAAAATATACTTGCACCTGTTATCAGTGATATTTGCTGTTATTTTAAGTGTTTTATTGTAAAATGTAAAATTATATACTGTAATTAAATATGAAAATGTAATTGGAAGATGACACAGACATACATGCACACACATATGCTGCTATATAAATACTAAACGATCCTGACTAAAATATAACATACAAATATTGGTTAAAGATATTTCACTGATTATACTACCTATACATGGACGGTTGTGCTTGTGAATAAACTGATCAGAAAACCATCTAAAAATATCAGCCACTATTTTACAAATAAATAAAACAAATTTGCATCAACTTAATTTACACATTAATAACTCCTGTAATAATCTACCTCCCTTTCTACCATTAAATATTTTATCCAATACAATAATAATTACTAAATGCTTATAAGACTCTCAACTAAAATCCATAAGCAACTCCCACATAAGGTTTTAGACCATTAACATAAATTTTTTTAAAACTTTTAGTGCTATTTCATTTTTTTTTGTTAAATGAAGTTATTCACTACTGATAGAGTATGATTTAAAGTTTGTTTCTTGTGACCATTCAGAAGGTCACAGTATATATATATATATATATATATATATATATATATAATGTGGCATGTGTGCCATTAAATCAGTTTTAAAAAAGAAAATTAAAGTATAAATGTTTACAAATGAGGTTATTAAATAAAAATCAGAATTAAAATTGAGAACCAAAAGCATGCAAAAACATATATGTAAATTTCACAGATGGAAAAATATTAAATGAAAACTTTATTAAAAAAAGTATTTTAAAACTAAATTTTAAGAAAAATCTTAAAGATTTAAAGATAAAAATCTATCTTTAAGAATGTACAATAATTAAATTACTTTTTATTGTGTTAAAACTCAAAATGGAAATGATTGTTTGGTTTAATTAATATAAAGTAAATGAGCCCCTGGGAAAAAATTTATAATTAAAGGTCAGATAAGAGAGAAACATTTTAAAAAAATATTGCATTAGCAGCTTGTGGAAGGTCAACCAACACTCAGATCCTAATGAAAACTACCAGCTCAGGAAAACAAGGTCAGTGAATTCGAAGGAGGAATATAAAAAGAGAAAATTTAAATTAAGAACAGTTCACCTTTTTGTTTTTTTTTCAAATGAAGAGACTGTTGAAATATGAATGGCACTATTGCAGTCCCCGAATCATATGGGTAGTGCAATAAAGTAATTCCAGGATTAAACCAGCTAAGGCTGCCTCTAGTTTGTAACTACAGAATGAACATATAGTATGAATAATAAAAGACTTTGCGGGAATTGGCACAAGGAACTAGGAGTTCTTGAAATGTACCATATAAACTATAAATTATGAACTCTAATTATAATAGAACTTTTATTAAATGAACTTTAAATCATATCTTAAACAATTAAGGTCTAACTAAGTTTAAATCATGAACTCTTATCTGACCAACATGGAAGGTTAAATTACTTATTAATATTTTAAATGTAATCGTAAAACACTCATTTCTATTAATTTATTTCTTCTAATTAATTAGTATAATTGTTAGTTAAATTAAATGATGTTTATATATATATATATATATATATATATATATATATATATATATATATATATATATATATATATATATATATATATATTGCACATCTCACACTTGGCATTTATTGGTAAATATGATACCTTATGTTGAGTGTCTTAAGTTATTTTCCTAAGCTAGCCATATAAGTTCATCATTTGTAAATGTGACACCTAATGATGAGGTCTTAAGGAACTCAAGAAGAGTATAACCTTTTTTATACATTCCAATTAATAATAATTGAACTAGAATAATTAGTGGTGGACAGTTGTGTTGCATATATGTATACATGTACATGCTGATTTGGTTTTTAAAATATTAAAGCTTGAAATTTAAACTTAGATGTAAATTGCTGCATGGATTCGTAAATTTTATGTGCATAATCTATGTAGCATATTTGCATCTATCAAAAGATTAAAATGCATAAATGAGAATCTCCATCTGTGTGAACTAAACTTAAATTTAATTATGATAAATATACAAACTAAATTAAAGTAATAATGTTTATTCCTCCAATTCAAGTTTATATATGTGTGAAAATAAATATTTTTGCATAATATTACTGGCAGTGATTTATTTTATTTATTTTTGATATTAAAATATATTTTAAGAATGTAAATCTTTTTTCTTTATATCTCAGCTACTCCTAGAGCTAGTGACATGGGATAATGATGAATATATTTAAATAAAACAAAGTGGAATGTTTAACAATGTGTATCTGCCTCTTATATAATTATTCCAGGTTCAACTGGCCTGGTGGCGCCCTGTATGGCAGATACAATAAGACTCTACATCCCCGACCATTATAATATATATGTTAAACCCCTGAGTTTCCTGTCTCTCTCTTATCTACGCCAGCCATGAAGAAAGAGCATGCAAATGTACTCTTAAGCATATCAACCATAGTGTATTAGTCCTGGAGCATGGGTGAATGAGTTAGTCTAGATATCTCATCATTTTATACTGATCAGATTTGGTCTCTTTGCCAGGACTCTTGATTCTGTTATACGAATGTACAAACTTGACAGTTACAATATATATTTGCAGAAAGCAAAAGAAAATCATGTATATAATAAAGAAGTCAATTATTTGCATATAAATTTATTATTATAATTATTACTACTACTGATTCTTCTTTTCTTCTTCGTATTCTTGTATCTTTAACTTAATATTTTTTATAATTTCTCTTCCTATTTCTTCTTCTTAATATTAAAATATTTGTGTTGTTTTGTAATATATATTTATCATTAAGAATTGAAACACCATTTTTTATTATCGGATTGGTAATTCATTAATGTGAATGTTTTTAAATATAGGGAATATGTATTAGATAATTTTACAGATATAAATACTTTAAATAAAATATAATTATCTTTTAATTTTTTACTATTTATTTCAGAAGTGTTTATATATTTTTAAAAATCGTAATTGTGACTCATATATGATAATTGAATCCAAAAAAAAACAAACAAAAAAACAAATACAACAAAAATAAAATTAATGATTATGATGATGATGATGATGATGATGATAACAACAACAACAACAAAACAATCAACTAATGTTGTCTAAATTTATAATACTTGTGTATTTTTTTTGTAATTGTTTGCAGAAATATAAAAATATAGTCCGTGATCCACTGAATATAGTTTGTTTTCCTTGTCTTGGGAGCCTCGTCTATATATAGACCCTCTATTAGCAGAATATTTATATAGTTCCCTCTGTTTCCAGGTTCTTTAATCTCCTACGATAGAGAAAGTTTTAACTTTGCATCAAAAGTAATATAGGGTACTGTATTGTGCTTTAGCCTTTAGTGATAAAAAAGTTGTCATCTTTCCTTATCAGTCTTTCCATTATATTTAATACAAGGGGGAAAAGTGTCAATCGTCATATACTTCAATACTTAAGCTCTGTAATTGAGGCTTCGTCCCCACACCCCCCAAACATTCCTTACTTACGATATGGTGTATCCCAAAAAATACTTATATGCACAATCACCAATACTCAATATGCTAGATATAGAAGGATTATAAATAAAAGACATATGTTTGGTCTAGAGAAACTGAGACACAAAACATTTTCTTTTTATGCCAGTATTTGTAATATTGTCATCATACCATATTGAAAAAAAAAATTGTGCATTCAAATTTTTACAATCATTTATTAAGGGTAGACCCACATATTCGAGCAAGTACTTTTATATTGTTTTCATATGGTGTACAAGATCTCCTTCATGTACAACAATAATCAAGAAACATAAACACATTCTGGAACAAATAAAGTCGTTAAGGGATGAAAAATTGTATCCCAAAAGATTCACAGCATTGTCAATATTACAACAGTCAAAATTATAGAGAGAAAAAAAGACTAATAAAAAAAGAACTAAGAACTTTAAAGTCAAAAACTAATTGGATGTATATATTTTAAAGAAAATAATTAAACTAAATTTGTAACACATATATCCTTTGTCTTTGTTAACCCCAATTACAATTTTCAATTATTTATACTGACTTAATTCATTGATGTGGTAAAATAGTTATAAATTAACCTTTTGTTTATTCATAAAGTTTTAAAGAAAAAATAAAAAAAAAAAAAAAAAAAAAAAATAATAATAATAATAATAATAATAATAATAATAATAATAATAATAATAATAATAATAATAATGGTAATAGTAGTTGTAGTAGTAGAAATAATATTCATAAAACTATATTTACATGTCAACAACATATTACTTTCAATATAAATAGTTTATTGCAATTTTACAAAATATAAAAATATACATTTAGAGTAAAATATAATACAATTGTTCTCTAGTTTGTCATCATGATATTTTGTATCCAGCCAAGAAATGGATATATTTTTATAAAAAATGAAGGATCAACAGACTTTTCACGTTGTCCTTCATTTCCGTAATGCACAGCAACAACATAATTTGTACCATTAATCTTGACTACGAGAGGACCTCCTGAATCACCCTAAAATTTAAAAAAAAAACAATGCCTGTAAATCACATACGGCTAGATATTTTAGCCATGTTTTTTTTTTTTATTTACCAATAAAGAACCATTTAAATACAACCTGTATAAAATCACTATCAATTTTTAAATAAAATGTTTTGATTTTTTTTATTTCTTTTTTTCTCAGTACTTTTCTAACTTTTTTGCAAATGTCACTTTGATCTTAACTATATTTCAAACTGTTTTAGTGTTATACTTTTTTTTTCATGTGTCATAGCATCAGCCGGGATGTGAACCCGCTAACCCGGGACAACTGCTTGTAAAGCAGCTGTCGCTGACCTCTCGACCACCGATGCTTGACTAGTGTTATACTTTTCCATCTCAGTTTCAGCTATTTATCACACTAGTATTTATATCAAGACATAGCTGTATATTTTCAATACTTTTTCAATTGACAGCTAATGTTGCTAGTTTTTACAGGAAAATATAATTAATTTTGTATACCCAAATTACATAAAAAACAAAACAAAAAAAGCACCGTTACTGAGAAAACAATCAACTGACATTTTTGTAAGAAGCAATCAACTAATTATAAAAAATATATAATTGAACACAGTTAAAGAAAATATTTTATTTGATTTATTCACTTTTATTTTTGTATATATACTTTACAACTTATTATAAATAATTATTTCAAAAATAATGTCGAGTATGCATATGTTCGTATATTGCAATAATATAAATAATTTTATCCTTAATCATTTGCAGGTATAAAACTGCAATAGCAAAAAAGAAGTGTATTGTGGGATTGATACTGGTAAAATGATGCGTATCTATATGTATGCACTAGACATAACATACATGTCATTTAAATACACTGATTTAAAATAATATTAACAAAATAGACTATTGATACATGCTAATAATATTATTAAATGTTATCAAAATAATTTGTAAATATGAAAACAATAATATTGTAACACATTATATATAGAAAAAAATTTTTTTTCATACTATGCAAAAGAGTTTAAGTTGCAGAGTTGACATAAACAAATTGCAATGTATGACCTTTCATATTAGCCAATGGGAGTGACTCTTAAAATTTTATTTTATAAAAACATTAATGGCAAATCTGAATATATTATACGTTACTCAATTTAAAAGGTTTTTGAGCAATATTTAAAGATGTTAAATATTTTTTCTTCCTATCACTAATATAAAACAACTAATTGTTTATTACTTTATAAAATAATATGTTTTAAAAATATATGTAAAATTATTTGATTCCACAACATGATTTATTAATTTAATACATATACAAATAAATAATAATATGGTTTTATAAATCCATATTAAAGAATTACAACTCCATGAGACCATTATTCTGTACAGACATCATTAAGAAATATAAAATCTTTCATAAGTGATATTAGTCATTTACACAACTACTAACAAACAAACATTATCATGTTAATTAAATTCGTAACAACGATATTCTGTCAATATTATAAATAAATCCAATATAAAGAATGATAAAGTCTTATCTTCATATTAAGTTTAGTTTTCTACATCAGTTTAAACCCCTGTCAAATTGCTTTTATAGAAGACCTACATTTTATCAAATATAAAAAAAGTGTATTTGACTTCATGATCTTCAATTCATCTTCATTTAGTCTTTCATGAAAAATTATACCAAACGCAAAGATTTTACCAACAAAGGAAATAAAATTAAATGTGTTTAAATGACACTTCATGAAGACACCATATAATGAAAAGTTCATATTACTATCCTATTCATTTCCACGCTTAGAAGTAATGTTCATTAAAATAAAGGTATTTATTCCTTGGTGGTCAATCATTGGAAAGATATCCAATTGTTCCTAGACATTCTTTGTGCATGATGTTGACATCGTCTTCCACAAATAATTTCATTACCAATTGGAGTTTCATTTAGATTATATAAATGGAATTCATATAACTATTAAACATTTCAATAGGAATAAGCAATTACATTTATCTTCCATTAAAACAATAGCATTATCTATCCTTTAACAAGTAGTGTTTAGTCACAATGCATTTTTATAGATATAATCTTTTTAAAATTAATCTTAGTTTGCATATGTAAATGTTTTCTGAAAAAGTTTATCTGTTTCAGAATTCAAATTTAGAACGATTTTATGCGATTTTTAATTAATAAAAAATATGTAATTTCAATTAGAAAATACAAATAATATTAATAGAGAGTAATTTATTTACTCTTCTATTTGAGTAATTTTTGAATTTGTTGTCTAATAAAACTTTTCTTCAATAAAAAATAGTTCAATTTATTGATCTATCTTTTATAAATATTCTATATTCAAACATAGTAAAAATTATAGTACAAAGTAGCTAGTACATCTGCAAAAGGTAGAATTCTTAACAAAAAATTTGATTCAGTATTTATAGCAGAATCAACTTTCAGTAGCATATACTGCATATGTCATTTTGTTTTCACGATTTTTACATTCTATAATTGTTAATTACATTTAATGATGAATAATTGAATTTTTAATTTCATTTCTTTTGTATTAGGTGCTAGGCTACGAGTTGACTTTAAAGGTTATCTCTATGCCAACGTTTTGGTTAATGAATTTTATTAGTTTAAACAATGGTATTATATCAATGAAAGACAAATAGTTATTTGTACTTGGTTTAATTTTATTAAAACAATTATATATATATATATATATGTGTGTGTGTGTGTGTGTGTGTGCATGTGTGTGTGTAAGCATTTTGTGCATTTTTTTCAATCCTTAAAATTTCATATATCTAGTATTTAGAAAATGGATGTATTCATCTAGCATTATAAATTTATACATTGCATACGTGGAAAGTGGAGTGTTGATTCCCTAATGCCTGTTATAAATATAACATCGTACTAGATATATAAAATGTGTTTAATAACCTTAATATATTTCATATGCTTTCAATTAGCAAACAATAATAATAAAAATATAGTTTATTTTATTGGAAATATTAAAAAATATCTCTATAAAACTTATAATACACAATCTGTCATGCTACCATGACAATTAAACATACAGATTCGGTAACATAAAATGACACAAATATTAAATAATATTGTATTGTGATTTTTTTTGTGTATATATATATATATATTCTAACCTAAACTTTATGCAAGTCGATTGAAAATAATACTGTAACCGAATAAGGAATGCTGGTGTGTTTACCTAATACTAGGACAAATAAGATTATGTATACCCCGGCGCCAAATTGTAACTATGAAATTGTAATGCCCATCAAAGATCATTATCCATGCTTATTACTATAGGATACAATGAAGAAAGTAATGAAAATGTCTTCATAAAAATATAACATCGATATATCTAATTTCATTTAATATGGTCTTAATTGTGAACTTAATAACAATAATGTAAATACTCTCATGATAAGATATTACTACTAACAAAATAATATAGACAATTTTTTTCCACAACTTTATATAGACATATGATCTTTAATGGTCAGCACAAGAATGTTATGTATATTTCTAATATATAAATGACTAGAAATAAGTCAGTAATCGCTGCAAAGAACTCATAACTTATGTTTATAATATATACTATTAGATTATTGTTTAATTTAAAGTAAAATAAAATAAATGTTATCAAACTTTCTCATTTAACCCAACTACTATCATTTTCGTTCTCAGCATCTATTACTTTTAATAGTCACAAATATATAACACTAAATGTCTGTGTTATGTTCTCCTTCTTAACTGACAACTCTTAATCATATTTCCTTAAACACACCTATATGCCTACCAGAATGGAATGAACTTTTTATTCCAATTAATTCCAGATTATTTTTTATTATCAGAGTAGTATTTCCCAATTTTTAGCATTTACACTATTTTCCTTCCAAGCTAGTTCTTTTAAATTTAATGATCGAAGTGCTCAAATTTCTCCAGGTCTTGATCTGCTTGTGAGGTGCAATTATTAATTATTACTAACTCATTACGATCCATGGATATGATTTCATAACTTGCTAAAGTAAAATTTAATGTGAGTTTACTACTGGGAATTGTATTAAATACCAAAAGCAGAAAAGGGATTTTATGTCTACTCTTAATATTCATTACATGACAACGAACTCAATAACTAAGTTTAACATATCTGAATTGACTATTTTTTCTTATTTTATTTTATTTCATATCATTTGATTGACAAAACTAACTACTATCTTTTAAATCTATAACATTTCATGAGTCAGGTATCTTTTTGATCCACATGAAATTATCGTTCTTCCCCTACAAAACCCTTTCTTGGTTGATATTTTATAACAGTGAATTATGGAAATGAATTATGGAAATCAACAAATATAAGACAATTTATAAATTTAAATGCGATCTGGTAGTAACACATTGTATTTATACCATGTTTATAAAATTAGTTATGGTAGTATATAGAATGGACATTTTATAAGGCAATGTAAAGTTCTAGACATCCGAAATATCAAAACACAAGACACATATGTAAAATTATAACATTAACAAATGTTTATTATACTTAAATAATAAAAGAAACACTCATATGTAATATCACAACAATCTCAAATGTTACATCCCTTGTAAAAATAAAAATAAAAAATTTCTTTCGTAATGAAATTTATATTAACTGTGTTTTCAGACTAGCATGAATTTATTCTAATAATAATAATAATAATAAAAAAAAGAAGAAGAATAAAAACCAAAAAAATAATATATACTTTCATATTACTTAAATTTCAAAATTAAAACTTAATCATTGTTTGACCCATAGTTCAACTTAAATGTTAATGTGCTTAAGCATGGAATTAGAATTCCGCATTTAAATATAAATGATTTTATAGCATAAGTTTTACCCAACAGTCTATTCAATTTCTTAGCCCACTTCACTACAATAACGATAAATTTAACTTTTTCAACAATCAATAAGATATTTTTTTTCTATGTAAAAATAATATTAATTAAATTTTCTGACTATTCAGTAATTGTAAGTAATTGTTTGAAATATTAAAACAATAGTTTTATTTCCATGCATACTAAATATTCATTGCTATCCCCCTGCATTCATGATCATTCTGTTATCAGTCTGGAGATGGTTTTCATCTAGATAAGCTAGTATGTGGCCACAGCTTGAAGATGTCTAATTTTTACCTTTCATAAACTTTGACAACAGATCAGCCAGTGTATAAATTAAAGGAACTCTCTGTCATCTCCCACATCAACACATACAACTGATTATAACACTAAGCCTGCCTTAGGAACATTTATACTACTTTGCAAAGACCATGCACACATTCTAAATCATTATGCATCACTTCAAAATACACATATTAGTGCCTTTGTAAGGGAAATTAAACAAATTATTTCTAACTATCAAATGTTAGCATAAACCAGGGAATTGTCTTCTTCCTGAGGCTACGTATTATGTGAGGAATTAGTCTCTGCACATTTGCTTTTAAAAGGCATGCAAAACATTTTTACCACACTATATAAATAATTCCCTACTTAGATAATACATGCAAGTGGAACTGGGATCAAGACATCAATCTCCAATATCTGCATACAAAGTAATTAAACTATGAGATAGCTATTCTCTCTATATCCCTTGAAGGTAGTTTGATAACTATATCTCATCAATAATCAACATTGGAAGCTTCACATATACACACAGGGTTATCATAGTATTGATGCAAAATGATAAGTTTTAACTGACCATGAATAAAATCTATGAACTACATTAATTTTAAAAGTCAAGCACCCAGCAACACTCATCCATGATTTATGATGAAAACAGACTGCATCAACTTGTTAAGGTACAACAATGCCTATTCAATTGAAATTCACAAATCTAATAATAGGCATACAATTTTGATTTGAAAATTTTATCAAATGACAAATATATAAACTTTCATGCTTTCTCATTTTTATTATACAGTAACAGCTTTTTAAAACTTCAATAGTTTCTTATGGGGTCAAAATCATTTCATTTTTTAAAGTATGAGTATTAACTATCTACTAAACATAACAAATATATAAATAAAAAGGCAAAATAAATAAATAAATAAAATATTATGCATTGTCTCTTTGGGTTCTTTCAGAGCTATGTTTGAATATTTTGCAAGATTAATATCAATTTAACCAAAAATACTCGCATATTGTACATAAACACTATTTACCATTATTTGCTCCTTGACCATGACAAACCCAGTATATTTATCTCACTTTAATGATTATAGGAGTTTATAAAATATTTTCATACAGGTTGTAGCTACACTAATAATTGGTATTATTATATTTAATCACAATAATTCAAAACTGTTGAAAAATAGTTCTGCAGGCTACTTTCATTTTTTTTTACACTTTTATTCACAGGTTCAAATCCAGATGCTTGGTTTCATATTTTTAGTCCATAAATTTATTTTTCCATGCTTTATTTTCTGAGTTTTCTTTTAAGATAAATAAAAAGAATTCAAACAAAACCAGTGTTCTAGATGCTATTTTCTCATGTATATTCTTAGGTTTGTTTTCATTAGTGATGAAAAAGAATTGCTAATTTATTTTCAGCAATTATTTCCTGTACATTTGACAAGTGTCCCTTGCATATTTAAGTGATTAAAATAAGCTATATTGGCACATTAGTTCTTACTGGTGTCACAATAAAATAATAATAATAATAATAATAATAATAATAATAATAATAATAATAATACTAATAATACTACTAATAATAATAATACTAATAATACTAATAATACTACTAATAATAATAATACTAATAATACTAATACTACTACTACTACTACTACTACTACTACTACTACTACTACTACTACTACTACTACTACTAATAATAATAATAATAATAATAATAATAATAATAATAATAATAATAATAATAATAATAATAATAATAATAATAATAATAATAATAATAATAATAATAATAATAATAATAATAATAATAATAATAATAATAATAATAATAATAATAATAATAATAATAATAATAATAATAATAATAATAATATTTTTCCATGCTTTATTTTCTGAGTTTTCTTTTAAGATAAATAAAAAGAATTCAAACAAAACCAGTGTTCTAGATGCTATTTTCTCATGTATATTCTTAGGTTTGTTTTCATTAGTGATGAAAAAGAATTGCTAATTTATTTTCAGCAATTATTTCCTGTACATTTGACAAGTGTCCCTTGCATATTTAAGTGATTAAAATAAGCTATATTGGCACATTAGTTCTTACTGGTGTCACAATAAAATAATAATAATAATAATAATAATAATAATAATAATAATAATAATAATAATAATAATAATAATAATAATAATAATAATAATAATAATAATAATAATAATAATAATAATAATAATAATAATAATAATAATGAGTGTTTTGAATACACCTGTAATTAATAATATTAAAATCCAGTTATTCATTGATGTTTTAATTAAGCCATGGATAAAAGACATAGTATTAAATGTTTGTTCCTGAGATATCTTCTTTTAAACAAAATTTTAAAAGCCAAATATGAAGATTGAGGTATAAAGTACTAAACATTTTTGCAATGACAGAACGTTGTCATCATTGATTTTGAATGAGGTACCAGTATACCCATCTATATTTCTTTTTAGCCCTTCATATTAAGTTATAACTATATCTTCTTAAGTTTTTTCAACTGTTATCTGAAAAAAAAAACATCAGAGCAGTGAATTTTCAATCAGCCTCACCCCTTCATTTGCACTAGCTTTTATTAAAAAAAGCCACTGCAAGTTTTGCTTTATCTTTTTTGTTACCCACTGACTCTTTTCAGTATACCTCAGACAACCTAAATATTGTTTTTGGTTTATTGACTTTAGTCCCTATTATATTTATCTAATATTTTCTACTCTTATCTTAACACTACCCACTTTGATCTACAAGAAATATTCAATTTAAAAAAAATATAATTGCCAGTATTTTATAGAACTGATTTTTAATAAATATTTTTTTTAAAAAAAATTTAAATCAAATTGAGAAGTGAAAACAATAACCAATTTTGGTAAAACCCATACAAAATAAATTCTTTTTTACATTATACTATCAAATAATATACAGTACAATGCCTAAATTTCTAAGATAAAAAAATATATATATATATATCTATATTCATATACCACTGCTATATATATATATTATATATATATATATATATATATATATATATATATATATAATACACACATTCATACACACACATATCCATAATACTAAGTAGTGATCCACTTGTTCATATTCTTATTAGTACAAATATCCTTTATAATTTCCTGAAAATTTAAACCTATTCCCCTGTAAAGAACTGTCAAAAAAATGCAATCTATGACAGGTTCAATTTTTATTCATATTAACATTTTCATTTACAAATATTATAACTAATATAAATCAACATTTTGAAATGTTACAATGCACACAATAGTCAATCCCCCTTCTCCTCTACATAATCATATGCTATAATTTTAAATAAAATACATGCATACTTTTCTCTATACATTAAATTCAAGCCACAAGGTCATTAGTCTCTCTAAATAAAGCTTTTAATTTTTCTCGACTTTTAAAAAAAAATTATTCGGATATAGTTATCTACTAATCCTACTATTTATTTCCCAACAACAAATATACAATTAAAATATATATCGATATTATATTTTGCACAAATGAAATTGTAGTTAAAATGAAATAAATTGCTGGCATAGTTGCCTTGTGTTTTATGAATTGTGTTAATATTAAATAACAAATGCCAAATCGATATTGAATAGTTGTAAATATATAATAAAAAGTAATAAAATATTATCAATATTAAATAAGAAATTGTTAAATATTTAGAAAATGTTTCACCCACGTGTAATTCCAATTAAAGTTATTAAACCTAATAAATTAATCTATTCATTCAGTACAATGAATATCTCTTATATAAGTAAGTAGAAAGACTTGAACTTAAGATTGTACATCTATATTCATGCTTCACTCCATGTTAAACAAAAAATACACTAGACAACACACATGCAAAAATTATAGATGATTCCCAATATATGAACCAGCATGCAACAGTTGCTATCTCAATATAAGCTGAGCACTGATTGTAAATATATGTGGGGCATTATGGTCTGTCCCACACATTGAATGCTGATTCTGTACAAATTATACATATACAATCTATAATTTTTGCATGTATGCAATCTTGTATATCAGCTTTTTAAGATGGAGTGGCAGATGAATATAAACTGAAATATCCTATTCAAATACTTCTACTTAATTATAATAAAAAAATAATTAAATTTGACAGAGATGTATAATACCTCACATGGACTTTTTCCTCTATACCGCATATTTCCCCTCTGAAAATATCCAGCACAAAGTAAATAATCCTCATGATAATACATTTCATCATAATATGATAGTACAAATTCACATTCAGATTTTGAAACAATTGGCAAGGTAACAGTCAATAGGTCATTACTCCAATTTTCACTGCCTGTAAAAGAAAAGTCATTAACAAAAAAAATATTTGTTCAGATAATTATATGTATATAAAATGTCCGTTAATTAAAAAAAATTGTAATCACAACAAAAATAATAAATTCAACGATAACAACCACTATAAACAATCTTTAAATTTACCGAAAGTACTTCTGTAGATTTAAGGACTGCTTATAGTGGTTTGTTACAATTGAATTTATTATTTTTGTTTTGATTATATATATATATATAATATTCAAATTTATATATACTAAATATATTAATATTCATATAATTTAACGTTTTCTATTAGAAGTACTTTCGACTATATTCCTTTTAGTCTTTGTCAAGAATATAACATTGAATAATCAAAATGAGTCACCATTCTCTTAACTCCCATAATTCCATTAAGTTCCCCCACAATTCTGTTACTTTAATGTTTGATGATTGAATAAAGGAACATGTATTTTTATTTGACTTCACTTTTTTATCGTATATTCTATTTAAAGTTCGGATATTTCGAAACTCTCTGCCAGTTTATATATAGTACTATTGTCATACAACACATTTTTAAGATTCATACATATATTTATTTATTTATTGTTTGTTATGGATTTTTATAGAATGATATATTTTCAAATTAATTAATTAGATATACTAAAGAGAAAATGCATTTGTATTTTTTTGAACTGGTTATGATTTCTCTCAATTGCATACATTACTTTTTTATTGTTAACCTTACAAATTCTTGTTATAAATGAGTAAATCTAAAACTGTCCAAAACCAATAAATATGTCTAATTATTTTTTAAGTGTGCAAGGTAATTTTTGATGCTTAAATCTTGATCTAAGATCAAATCAGTATAGGTAAATGAGAAATGATTTTACAGATACATATTTTTTTGTATTTTATATGATTGTTATTATTAGATCTGATTAGATATAAATTGTATATTTGTCTCTATATTGAAATATTTATTTGCCTATCTAAGCCAATATTACTAGTAGAAACAATTGTATTAGTTCATGGTTGATTATTAAAGAGTTTTTCTAGCCCAGTTATAAAGATTGTGATAGATTTCATTCTTTCATTAGTCAGAGTGATTTGTCTTAATTACCTTTAAACTTTTTTGAAGTAGAAATTATAAATTTTATTAATATGTTTATCTTAAATCTCCAATCAGTCATTTATAAAATGGAATTTATAACAACTAAACTATAGAAAATGATTATTGGTTGTTGTCCATGTCAAAGATAGATATGAATTATTTTAAATAAACATTATAAATATTATAGGCTTATAAAACATTCTCAAAATTTTATTAGAATTATTTAGAAAGTAGTTTATTTAAGAAGGGAATGTTAAATGTTAACATAGATTTACATTACTATAAGTAGTAATAGATTGGAAAACTATAGCAGAACTTAGTCATTTATTGATTTGAATTTGGTTTCAATGATTATAACTAAAATAGATGACTTAGGCATATGCCATCTTTAAGATAATGATGTATGATTTCACTGTTTATCAAAGTTTATTTTGGAATAGTGAATACATTTGGTGATATCTGAGATGATGATATTGTTTGCTTTTTTTGTATTAAATGCTATATGAATAAATTAGGTTTTAATAGAGAATGTCATTAGTATTTTATTATAATATAATGGGAAATCCAAATAATTATGTTTATGTATTGTAAATATTGTCATTGCCTAGTGTGACCAATGATTGAGTTAGATGATTGTATACAGGTTGTAATAGAGTTACTAATTATTGATGTATGTTTTGCTCTGTTATCAATAATATTTAAACCTTAAGATCATTTCTTCATTATTTTCTATTACCATGTTGTATAAGTAATAAGGGAATATCTAAACTTCTATAAGGCAGTTTTTTAATTTTGTGACAAATGTCTACCAATGTACGTTAGAGAGATAATGGGGTAGAAATTTTTTTTATTATAATTACAAAATAGCTACCCAACATTGGCTGATACAGTGCCACATCAACGTTAGGACTGTTACAAAATGTCACTCCACGTTTAGGATAGACTTATATTGTTATACATGGTGTCTCAAGTTTGAAACATACTAAAGATTTTATATTCTCATCCCATATTCCATTACAAAATGGTTATCAATGATTGAGCCATGATTTATTCAGATGATATTAATCATTTCCCAGTGCATCATTTTTATCATGTTACTATAGATCACCATCATCATCAACAACCATTATCAATCCACTGAGAATAAAAGTCTCTCCATGTTCAATCAATCATCTCCGATCTTTAACTTCTGTTCTCTACATCCCTGCACACTATCTTATTTTGACCATCCATTTCACATGTGGTCTTTTTCTGGGTCTTTTACAATCTCTTGGAATCCCATTTAAGATTTCAATTGTCCATCTATTATCATCTCTTCTAGCAATATGTCCAGCCCAACTCCACTTCAGTGTTTTAAAATTTTCAATGAGGTCAATACCACCTGTTGTTCTCATACCCATATAGTGTGTTTTCAATCTTTTCTTCTTACTCCCAATATGCATCTCTCCATACTTCTTTGAGTAGTTTAAAACTCTGTATTTCACCTCTATTAAATTTCCAAGTCTCAGATCCATAAATAAGAACTGGTAAAACACATTTATTAAGAACCTTCCTTTTGAAACATACAGGCATATTTCCTTGTAGTACCAAGTTATTTCTACCAAAAGGAGTCCAACCAAAATTAATTTTATGACTAATTTCATCCATTATGTTTCCAATTGTATTAATAATCTGACCAAAGTATTTGTAAGTGTTAACTTCTTCTAACTCATCATAATCAATCTTTATTTTTATATTTTGAGAAAATCCATTAAACATTGCTTTAGCCTTTTAACATTTATCTTTAGTCCTACTTTCATCTGATAACTCCTGCAACATTTCCCGCAGCTCTAAAGCATTATTTGCAAAAAATAACTACATCATCTGAAAAATCTAAATGATTTAAATAATCTCCATTTACTTTCACTCCTTTAGCTTCCCATTTTAATCCACAAAATACTTCTTGCAGCACTGCTGTAAAAAGTTTTGGAGATATTGAGTCACTGTTTTATACCCTTCTCAATGTGGACTTTCCCAGTATCCTTATGTAATCTAATTATTGCTGTTGCATTTTTTAAATATTCTTTAAATATGACAATACCCTGGATCAATATTTTTATGATACAATGCTTTAATCACTAAAGAAATGTTTATACAACAAATGCCTTTTCATAATCTACAAATCCAAAACATAATGACAACTCATATCCATTTGTCTTTTCTATAACTTCTCTCAATACCTGGATATGATCTACTGTATTAAAACCTCTTTTAAATCCAGACTGTTTTCTTGGTTTGTGGTATATATTTATGATTCTTAAATTTTGTGTATCCAGTTATTTAAAACAATTTATTTTGCAAAATAGTTTTTTTAAGCATCATTTATGTAATATAAAGATCCCTCAGGGTTGTTAATTAACTGTTTATAATATTAAAATTTTACTCTTCTCATTCATTTAAGAATTATTAAGCAATAAATGCAATTCTAGTAAATATAATATGAGGCATTTTCTTACCCCATTACACAATGCCTACCTAATTTATAATAATAATAATAATAATAATAATAATAATAATAATAACAACAACAATATTACTACTACTACTACTACTACTACTACTACTACTATTACTACTACTACTACTACTACTACTAATAATAATAATAATAATAATAATAATAATAATAATAACAATAATAATAATAATAATAATAATAATAATAATAATAATAATAATAATAATAATAATAATAATAATAATAATAATAATAATAATAATAATAATAATAATAATAATAATAATAATAATAATAATAATAATAATAATAATAATAATAATAATAATAATAATAATAATAATAATATGATGTTATATTGCAGTCTGTGATCAAAATTGTTCGATTAGCTGTAAATCCCAGTGTTGAATTAATTGTGGCAATTATTGTATTTATTTTAAATTTTTGCAATGACCTATAAACAAAGTTTACATTTACTTTATTTATTTTGTGAAATAAAATAATGATTAATAGATTTGCATCAATGTATATGATTTTAAAATTGGTAAACTGGCAAGTGGTAACTATCAAAAGACCCTTTCCGGCCGATGGAGAGGTAGAGTCTCTTGAACATGCAACAAAGCCCTCACTATTTAGGAATTTTGCTGGATCAATTTGTGACCCTGCATATATTTTGGTTTCAAGCAGTCCCATTATATGAGGTTTTGTTTCTTTGATCCATTGTTTCAACTTAAATATTTTTCTATTGAATTCAAACCCCACACATTTAAAGAAGCAATTTTAATTTTCATTTATAAAGATTTACTTTTTACTTTGAATTTGTTTGAATTTACTTTATATTTAATCATATTTATCTTAGGCTGTCTATCAATTGTAAATCTTGGGCATCTTCGAACTCACTTTCAGATTCTACATCAGTATATCTGTCCATTTGATACCGTTCTCCTGTGTCATCAAACATAAGCTCTCCTAATTTTATCTTGTTTTCTGTTTTCCTGTTGTTTGAGAGACTTCATGACTTTTCTTCTGTTCAATATTACACTGAGTAACTTGTGGCATATTTGGCATTATTATCTGAGTAATCTCAAAATTTGTTGAAGGCAGGAAGAATATTTGTTAGTGAACAATTTAAAAAAGATATGTACAGTCATGTCAGACATAAGCAAATTTGAGGTCTAATATTATCAGGAAATTGTAAAAGATCGACAGTCAACTGAATGGATAATGGCAGGAAAACAAGTGACTAAACAAGCCTCCTAAATAAGAAGTTAGTTTGTGGTAGTTACGAAAGCATATGCATCTCTTCATCATTTCTTGTAATTTATATTATACTAATAAAATGAAAAATGAATGTAAATGTAAGAGATTAAAATGTGTGCAAAATGATTGTTCAATATTAAACACACCATTAAAGGTACTTGTTTTTATTTCAGATGGGTTAAATGTAAAATTTATTAAATGTCAATGTTAATAATAATCAATTGTATTCAGTTTAGCTTTTTTGCAAATTACAATTTTTTATAGTTTCAAAACAATGTAACATATGTAATATAAATAAATAAAATATGTTTTCAAAATTATATATGATTTTGGGATGGTCATTATTTAACCTAAAGGTGTTTATCCTCATTCTTGAACCCATTTGCATAGCACGATTGCTTATCAAATACAAAATGGCAAACTGTTATTTTTTTACGATGTGACAGGATGAATGCAAATAAGAATCCATGTTGAAAAAGCAATAATGTAAGAAAATAATTGGCTTAGAGATTATAAGAACATTATTAATTCCAACAGGAAATTATACAAAATCCTGTAAACATTCTATACTGGATGTTATTACAATTTTGTGACAGAAAATGTTTGATGCATTGAGTTTTATATGGATAAGTTAAACTAACTTATTGAATGTTAGATCCAGGATAAACGTTACTTTCAAATATTAAAATCAATCATGTAATCTGACCTTGCAATGAATTCCCAATCATTACAACCATGATATTTTATTATTTCATTTTCTATCTATCTATCTATCTATCTATCTATCTATCTATCTATCTATCTATCTATCTATCTATCTATCTATCTATCTATCTATCTATCTATCTATCTATCTATCTATCTATCTATCTATCTATCTATCTATCTATCTATCTATCTATCTATCTATCTATCTATCTATCTGTCTGTCTGTCTGTCTGTCTGTCTGTCTGTCTGTCTGTCTATCTATCTATCTATCTACCTGCCTACCTACCTACCTACCTACCTATCTATCTATCTATCTACCTATCTATCTACCTATCATCTATCTATCTATCTATCTATCTATCTATCTATCTATCTATCTATCTATCTGTCTGTCTGTCTGTCTATCTATCTATCTATCTATCTATCTATCTATCTATCTGCCTGCCTGCCTGCCTGCCTGCCTGCCTGCCTGCCTACCTACCTACCTACCTACCTACCTACCTACCTACCTACCTACCTACCTACCTACCTACCTACCTACCTATCTATCTATCTATCTATCTATCTATCTATCTATCTATCTATCTATCTATCTATCTATCTATCTATCTATCTATCTATCTATCTATCTATCTATCTATCTATCTATCTATCTATCTATCTATCTATCTATCTATCTATCTATCTATCTATCTATCCATCCATCCATCCATCCATTATTTACCTTTGTGTCTGCCTATCTATCTATTTATTTAACACTTTCTATTGAAACAGTCAATCCTAATAGTTATAAAGTTTAGCTTTTAATATTTTTTTTTACTATTTATTGCTAATTCTTTTTATTAAAATCAAAATATATTAGGTGCAGCTTATATATATATATATATATATTTGTTAAAAAGTGGTTGCTTTGACAAAACCTTGATGTTAATGATTGTTATTAATATTGGAGTGTGTCTAAGAGTTCACTGTTTTTTTTTTATGATATCAGTCAACACTTAGACAATCCCAATATCAATAACAATCAACAATTTCAAATTGTTGTCAAGGCAACCATCTTTTAGCAATGAAAGTAAAATCACCTTTATTATTGGTCTAATATAATTATATAGATATACTAAAGATTGCAACTTGACCCCAGAGATTGAAATTTTTGATACAAAGAAGATTAAATAAACCTCTTTAAACAGGTATATATAACTATTCTGAATGTAGACAAATAAATAGTAAATTATAATATTACAAAATTCAATTATATATTTCAAATTGCATCCAAAGTAGTAATAAGTATAATACTTATCATAATAAATGTAATTTAAGTAATGCTTTGGGTGCAATTTAAATTTATAATTGCAGTTGTAATGTTATAATTGAATAATTATTAGTCTATATTCAGAATAGGTTCTATTTACCTATATAAAGAAGTCTATTTAAACTTCATTGTATGAATAATTTCAAATGTCTGAGGCCAAGTTGCAATCTTTAGTGTCTATATAAATATATTAGAAAATTAATAAAAGTAATTCCACTTTTATTTTTAAATGGAAGTTGTATTGACAACAGTTTGAAATTGTTGATTGTTATTGATATTGAGATTTTTAGAGCGATGACTGTTTTTTTAATGATTACATACAAACTCATTTAGTAAATATTATTATTCTTGTTATTTCAGTAAAACTTTGGATATAATTTGAAATGTATATATTGCAGTTTGTCATATTATAATTGACTTTATTAGTCTAGCTTCAGAACGAGTTATATTTACGTATTTAAAGATGTTTATTTAAACTTCTTTGTAGCAATAATTTCAACATCTGTCATCAAGTTCATTCTTTATTATGTATATAAGTATATTAGACCATTAATAAAAGTGATTCCATCTTTATTGTTAAAAGGTAGATGCCTTGATAACAAATTGAAATTTTTGATTGCTGTTTTTTTTTTTTTTTTTCATGTGTCAAATGCATTGACCTGGAAGCAAATCCAGGCTAGTCACTTGGAAGGCAGCTATGCTAACCACTTGGCCACCAATGCTCAACTATAGATTGTTGTTGATAATAGGCTTGTGTGAATATTGAATGATTTTTAATTATTACTTACAAAATCATTTAGCATTGAGCATTGTTACACCTATTATTTATGATATACATTGAGTGCAATTTAAAATTTATAATTGCAGTTGATAATGTTATAATTGTTGTTTATTAGTCTACATTCAAAATAGGTTATATACCTGTTTAAAGAATTTAATTTAAACTTCTTTGTATCAATAATTTCAATATCTGAGACCAATGTGCACTCTTTTGTTTCAATATAAGTATATTGGACCATTAATAAAAATGATTCCACATTTATTGTTAAAAGATGGTTGCCTTGACAACAGACAGAAATTTTATATTGTTAATGATATTGAGATTGTGTAAGTGTTGACTGTTTTATAATGATTACTTATAAACCCATTTATCCTTGAAATTTATTACAAATACCTGCCATATATATATATGTGTGTGTGTAATAAATAAAGTTTGATATCTGTATTCGTTTCACAATATATGTAATATACAAATCAATATAAATATATATATCAAAATACAGTACAATTTACATAAATTATATTCTTTTAAAAGTACTTTAGACTATACACTTTGTAGTCTTTATCAACTATATAACATTGAATAATGAAAATGAGACAACCTTTAATAATACCCATAGTTCAATTCAGATTTCCCACAATTCTGTTATCTTAACATTTGATGACTGGCGATTCATTAACATTTGACGATTTCTTGAAATCAATATAGCCTCTTTTATTTTACATTTATTATGACAACGTTCAATTTGAATAATTTTCATATTTTTATAATCAAATTTAAATCCATATTGACAAGATTTATTATGATCAAATATAACAGATGATGTAAATAAACCTTCATCATCTGTTATATTTGATCATAATAAATCTTGTCAATATGAATTTAAATTTGATTATAAAAATATGAAAATTATTCAAATTGAACGTTGTCATAATAAACGTAAAATAAAAGAGGCTATATTGATTTCAAGAAATCGTCAAATGTTAATGAATCGCCAGTCATCAAATGTTAAGATAACAGAATTGTGGGAAATCTGAATTGAACTATGGGTATTATTAAAGGTTGTCTCATTTTGATTATTCAATGTTATATAGTTGATAAAGACTACAAAGTGTATAGTCCAAAGTACTTCTAAAAGAATATAATTTATGTAAATTGTACTGTAATTTGATATATATATATATATTGATTTGTGTATATATATATATATATTCTCACATAATGCACATTTCACTGTTTGTCTGTGGGTTTTATATTATAACATAAACATGTATGATTACTTTATAGAATTGATACATTTAAAATTAATTTACCACTATGTGTTTTTCCCCATCCATGTATCGTTGCATCTATTTCACTTATATCTTTATTTGGATACAAAGCAATTGGTTGAACTTTATTTGAATAACGAAGTTTACTTCTTAATTTTATTAGGCCAATATCATAATTGGAACAATTGAATCCTGCACTAATATATTTTTCATGCATAAAAATTTTTTCTGGTTGATATTCTAAAGGAATATCCGTTTTAACATTAAAATCTGGCAGATGTATTTTTCCACTCACAATTTTACCGGTAGTATTGTTAATGATAATGCTAAATAAATTAAAACAGATTGGATTATAAAACATTATATATGTGTTTGCATGTGTGTGCATTTAAATACAAAAAAATTTTCTAAATTATTTTGTACAACTGCTGATTAATTAATGAAATATTATTGATTAACTTTTCAATATTTTTATAATTGTTTTATTGCTACGCTCAATAAAAATGATGCTATACGGAACAACTCCTACTTCACCTCATCTCACAGAAGAGGGGAGATATATCCGAACCTCATATCTTCAAACGTTAATAATAATCTGTTATTTAGTTAAATCGTCATTTTACTTAAAACACTCACATTAATAAAATATATTGTTTTTCTCCCAATTTATAAGTGCTAAAAAGAACATTTGAAGTGAAAGTTGCTAAATAGAAAACCATTGACAAGTTGAATTAAAATTAACGACAAACTATTTCACAATTAAAATCAATTTAGTCACGCACACACACACACACACAAAATCAAAACTATTTTAAAAATGCATTCAAACAACAAAGCATATAAAAATAAATGGATAACAATGATTAAGCACATAATACATATAAAATGCATGTTAACTAAGAAATCAGATTGTACTGGATTAAAACCTTTTTTAATTTTTTGATTTTCTTTTTGTTAAGTTTAAAAAAATTAGACTTACCATGATATTATTTGAGTATTGATCAGAATGGCAAAAAAATTTCAATGTTCTATTACTCAAATGTTTCCTTTTTAATGTTTCGTTTTTTTAAAGATAAAGTCAATCGAAACACACATTTTTTATAGGCATTTAAAATTAATGCTGGGTTATGTATTGACATTTGAGTTCAGGGAATTCCGGAAGAAATCTACATAGTTTGTGATGAAGTAGTACCCTTTAGTGTCTAGCAACGCATGTTCTTACGCTCTAACAACAAACTGATTCATCTGTTCCATTTTTCTGACAATGATAATTTTTGCTTCATAAACTACTGTAACGGAGATATATTTTTTTTGCCACATTAAAAGTTCACAAAATCTAAAATGTTTATACTTCCAAACACTTCATTTCAGCTCAAATTAAAACAACGAAAAGAATGAATAATAACGCCTTCTTCGCCCCAAAAAATGTATCCTCTATATTTTCTTTCTTATCAATTTGTTTTTTTTTCACATTTTTTTTAAAATTACTAATATCAGTAATTAAAAGACAGTACTAAATTGAAGACTTATTATGTATTGATTACTGTGTGTATCTCTATTTGCTAACAATAAATCTGATCAAATTAATATTCTTTTTCCAAAAAAAAAAAAGTATAATAATTTCAATCTCTTTTCTTTTCTGTTAATTATTTTATGCCATTTTAAATTGAGTTAATTTATTTATTAAAATTTATTTTTATAAATGTTATAAGTTTAATTTGTCTCCCCATGATGGTTTATAAATCTATCTCACCATGCCCATACATACATGCACACTCAAAATGATAATATTTTACATCTAAAATAATTTTAAATATTTTTTAACAATTAAGTGTATTCTTGTTATGCCTGGTGACCATTATATACCCTCCCTCACACTTAAAATATAAGACAATAAAAATCTATTTTATTTCTCATTTTATCCTTTATAAATAGGCAAAACTCTCTATACAATAGTGTCACTCAGTGCAAGCTAGAGTAATCAATTGATTCAAAAAAGTTTGGGCATAAAATAATATTCATCCAATATCCCCAAACTAGTTTCTAGCTTGTATTTTGGGGATATTAAATGAGTAGGCACTAGATAGGGATTTTATGCACAAACCTTTTTGTATCCATTGATTACTCTGGCTTACACTATTGTATGGAGAGTTTTGCCTGTTTTAGCAGTTTGAGCAAGCATAAAAATCATGTCATGTGATGTTTCATGGTTTATCCTTTCGAGATTTTATTTTGGAAGTAAGACTTTTTCCCCATTCATATTTTGATCTAGATTTAACAAGTAAACTAAACATAAAAATTTTAATCACAAATGACTTTTGATGTTGCTGTACTTTGTCCAAACTGATTAAGTACATCCATACTTACAAAATAATGAATCCATTTGAGCCACATTCCAGATACAAAAGGTGAGATATAACAAAGTAATACCTGCAAATGAATACATTAGAAGTTAGGATATATCATCAACCTTCACACTTGCACAGGGTCTATGCCACAAGCATAAATGTATAACTTCAATGTACTTACTAATAGCAATATAAGAATAAACCATGTCACAAACTGCTTTATATAGATAATAGTATAATAATACACTAGAGGCTGTTGTATATATTCAACTCTCATATATACATTGGATCCATGATACAGACATAGCCTTAAATCTTCTCTATGATAATTATTAATAAAAATATACACCGAATGACTATCTAGAATATACAGAGAGATTTATATTACCCCTATTATGTAACCACTTCAATCAAATGAAAGAATCAACTTCCAAAAAACATTTTGGTTTATTTTGACTACCACCATTCCCGATAAATCATTAAATTTCTGAAATGTAGAGTAGGCATCAATTAGCAAGATAAATTACTCATGACTTCCATGACTCTTGCAAATGATCACAAACGCTAGCATCGTATTCACTTTCTATTTTTATAATTGAATGACATCAACAATTGTGTATTATATTCCCATTTGTGCCACTATAAGTTGCACTTCACAAAAGAAAAATGTGGCACTTGTTATCTAAAGATATTTAAAATATCACAATTTAAGATTTAACTTATTAGTACACATTATATAATCAAAATTTCTATTATCAAATAATATATCTTTATCTTAAACAAATCTTTTATCTTTTTATTACATCTGGCATCATCAATATTATAGACTTTCAATATTTCATTAACATTTAGTCTTTATGTCTTTCCCAGTAGTTGTTAAATACTAAAAAAATAATATGCCTATATAAAATACAAATAAAATATCTGTTGTAGCATACGACATTATTGTCATCTTGAGTAGCTTAGGAAATGTTGTAATCTAGCTATAGCAAAGATTTTATTTCTAATTTATATACGCATATGAAATTTTTTTAATATTTATTCTAGAATGTTTGGTTATTATATTTTGTTTGACATATATACAATTACCTAAGTATCATCACATTTAAATCATTAGATATATATAATTCATTTATTTTACCTTTCATATCAATAATAAGTCTATTCAAATATTTACAGAACCGGGAAACAAAGTGAACATAATTGTAGCAGCAAACTATTTTTTTCTCATTATGTATCTCTTCAGTTTTCATATGTAACCATTATTTTAATATAATCTAGATTCTACATATATATAAATTCATCATTCTAAAACTCAATTTTATATTATCAGAACATATTTGTTTTCATGAGATAATTGTTATTTGTTTTAGGATTATCAATAAAACTATATACATATTTTTAGCCGAGCGCTCTTGTGAAAATCTCGTAAGACTGAATAAAGTAAAGATTAAGTATATCAAAAATTATATATGGAAATATAAATTATAACTCGTGTAATAACGTACTCATTCAAAGTTACAAGATGTTTCAAATATATCCTTAATGAAGGAAATTGACCTCCTAGTCTGATAATTGCGATGTAATTAAAGTATATTTTCGAATTCTCAATCTTATTAGATTTAAACTATCATAAACTATTGTTTCGATGCAAAAATACTTTTGAAATTGCAAATTATGCAAAATTCGAACATGGATATCCTTTCATTATCGAAAATTTTTAGATTAATTTTGGATCAAGAATTTCTTTTATTTTACATTTGTTCAACAAAAATGTTTTTTTTCTATGTGTGTAGTTTAATTTATTACCTGTGAAAGTCTGTGCTCATATACCCTATATTACATATATAGACACATGGTATATATTAAGCCTGTGTTTCAGTTATTACATTGTAGAGATGTCTGCCCATCCTTGCATATGTATTTAATGGATTATATTCTGTACATGTGGGGTTCAGATTGACCTTGAGTCAACATGGGTGTGACAAGAATCTCGGCCTCAGGGTGGCCTTCAAGCATTCCATCATCAGATTTTCAATTGGATGGACGGTTAAAGAGTTGGAGTGTGTAGTAGATTGGATCCAGTTCATTAAAGTATGAAGATTGTCTATCTTAATATATATCTGAGCACTTATAGTATATATGTGTGGGAGATGATAATCTGGACCAACTGATGATTGCTGGTTTAGCATGAAATATGTATATTGGTGATTATTTATCTTTTCAGCATATATGTGCTTGAGTGTATCAGTGTTATTAGATAGAGTGGAGAATGGTGGGTCATGTGAAAGTCTGTGCTCATATACCCTATATTACATATATATATAGACACATGGTATATATTAAGCCTGTGTTTCAGTTATTACCTTTTTTTGTAAATTCAAGCAATTTATTATCAATAATAACCAGTGGTTTACTAGAAAAAAACATCCACATTACTCTTTAATACAAGTCCTAATATGGAAATGATTCTTTAAATTATTTGCATGTCAATATCAAACTACAATGACAATCACGAATAAATTATATTATTCAGTTTATATTGCTTTCTCATTGTAGCTACAAAATTAGTGTCATTCTAGATTCATGCTTGTATTTATTTATTAATTTTATTAAATAGTAAGTCATCAAAAATTTTACAAATTATTTTCTCTATATAGACCCATATATAATTCCTTTACATAAAAGGAATTCATTCTCTATTCATTTGCGATTTTAACGCTCTTAGTAATATTCACAAACTCAAGAAAAAATTTAATTCTAAATTTCTCCAAACTTAATTACTGTTTTAACATTTGCAACATATAGCATATTTTATATACATATTCTTTATATATTTTCAAATTCGCAAATATTAACTTGCTAAAATAGTATTACTTAGATATGCCTGCAGGCAGTAGTTTTTTGCATATATTTTTTAGTATATTCTACTCTCAAAAAGACATTTTAATAAACTTTAAAGGATCAATTTTTGTTTCAATAATTTTTTGTTAGTTGAGCATATAAGACAAGATTAGTGATTTTAGTGAACTTTCCAATAATATGCAAATTAATATTATTATTAACACAACTGAGGATCCATTATAATATCTGTCACATACTAGATTTTGAGAAAACCATTTTCCATACGACAATGTCTTGTAATGATTTGTTGAATAATTAATAGCATGTTACTAAAGATACCGTACTAATTAAAATATACCTCAGAAAATAAAAACATCTGCCTACTGCTGAATTATGAAACAGTCACTGACTTCGGGAATTAAGATTATAAAAATGGGAAGATACTTCTTGCATTTACTACCTACCATAATTCCATTAAAAGATTCACTCATTAGCAAAATGTATAATACTAAGATAATAGTATAAACGTTCCTGTCCTATTTAATAACCGGCATGTCAGCATACAATATATTACCAACATGAATGTCTGCCAGTAATTTTAATTTCATGTCATCATATTAATATTAATCCTTCAATGTTATGAAAATTGCAATGTTATGGAATATACACTATATTAGTAACCTCCTTTTATTTCACAAATGTTTACACTCCTATAGACAGAGTATTAAGAAGCTGATTGTGTTCTCATATATCTTATATTGTATTAATGAAAACTCACTTGTCAGCTGTTTAACTAAGAGGATGTAACGATTATTGGAATATTTACTACTAATATGCAAAATAAGTGACTCATTGCCAGGTGAAAGATTATCACCAAATTGACTAAATTTTTATTAAATTAATTTCCCATAAATGATTATAACAATATAGTATCTTAAAAAGGCAAAACTACTACTGTTAGAGGATGCTTTATATATGGGTTGCCTAGAGCTCAAGTATAACAGTGTGACTATACATCTTCGTAAGAAATGCGCTCGTTTTGCAAAGCAAAATATCGTTTCATAAGGTGTTTAGATTAATAATAAATATGCAAAACTTATAAGAAAAATTTAAATTATATGCAAAACGTGATCTGATAAAGTACTTCTAATGGGCCAATCATATTTCATTATATTTGAAACAATTTAATAATCTCTTTCCGAATGTGTGTGCATTTTATTTACTTTAAGCCTAGTGAAAGTTGTTGGCAGCTTTCAGTAATAAATATCAAAAATCATTGTGTAATGAATGACAAATGTAAACAGTCAGTAAATTATTTAAAGTATCAATCTTTAAAACAGATGGTCAAAGCAATATGTAGTTGCTTTAAACGTAGTGAGCAAATTACCTTTCAGCACAATGTGATGTTGTAAGGATCCATTGTTCACCAATGATAGCTCCTCCACACTCAAGGTCTAATTCGCTTATTAAAGCCACCTATCACGAATATATATATATATATATTAAAAACCTAATACTAAGCAAGTCAATAAAATAATTCAAATCATCTCTAACTTCAAAAGTAAATCAGACTAGCCCAAAAATGAATTCTATATCCCAATCATTGGCTTCACTGCTAAAAAAACAGACCTCTCATGTGCAAAGGGCTAAATCAAATGTTCCTTTATATCTGCTTACATTCTGATACATGAATATCATAAACACTAACTAAATTGTAGGGGTAGTTTTTAGTCACTTGTTCTTGAATTGTCTACGTTTAGCAGTTAAACCAATAATTTTGATATAGATTTTTTTTTTTTTTTTGAGTAGTTTTGTTTACATTAAATAAATAAAGTAAGATTCATATAATTCAACTTATTCTGCTGGACGTTATTTCGACTAAATTTATTTTAGTCTTTGTCAACTATATAACGATACACTATTGACTAATCAAAACGAGACATTATTTTATAATTTCCGTACTGTGTCGTTTTGATTTTTCTACAATATAACGTTATATAGTTGACAAATACTGAAAGGAATATGGTCTTAAGTACTTGTAACTGAAAAAGTTTAATTGTATGAATATCACTGTGTTTAATTGAATTATATATATATATATATATATCCCCATTAACATTATTTACTCATATAAATAATATTTACCTTACAACTTAAGAGTAATATTCTAATTTTTTTGTTTTTTTACTTTAGAGTAGTCCAATTTAAGTACATTACCAACAATAATGAAATTACATTGTGGTGGATTCAAACACCTAGAGTTATTTTATTCAATTTATTAATTTTAGCGAAGAGATATCAGTATTTTTGTCGTGCTAAAAAATTTCAGTTTAGTGAATTATATTTTATTATGACTTACATTAAATGTTTATTTTTACCTCCACGCTGTCTCTCCACTTTGCTTCAATTCTTAACGGTCTAATCAATTTGTTGGGGGTATAAATTACTCTGTTAGTAATTGCACAACACATTGTGGAAGAATTCGCCATTGAATCAATTGTGATTATACAGAATCTCTAGGCTATAAACATAATGACGGAAAGTCTTTGGTATTCTATATTGATAACGATAACTGAATTTTGATTCGTCACATTGTTGGAGAGAAGCATAACAATGAAAAAGAGATATGACAATTGAAAGAAGAATTTAGAAATGAGTTGCATATTATTAGTATTGAGTGAAAGGCATTATTATGGTAAACGTTTCAGCACTGAATAATTTATTATTGAGTAAGTGAAGGTATAAAAAGACAAATTTAGATTATGGTAAAGTAAAATTCTCTATAAGGATAATAGGTTAGGAGTTTGTAAATACAATTATTTTTATATAAGAGATTATTTAGATGTTAAAGATATAATTTATAGTGTTTTAGACAGAACAGCGTGATAAATAAATAATGATGTTTAGGTGTAGATATAATATTTTAAGGAAATGAAAAGTATTGTGCTGTAGATTCTAATTCCTACCCAGTAGCATATTTTCTGGAGATGTTGTGATGTTGATTGAGTGTTTAGTTTCAGAATAGATAATAAGTATATCGAGTTATCAACTTGTTAATTGCAAATAGATGCTGAGGGAAATTGATTTCATTTACCATTAACCCTTGGTATGTTGAAAACATGATAGCCATGATAATAAATTGAGTCAAAAATATAAAAAGTTTGTAAATTGTGCATGGTATGATGGTTTTTTATGAGTTATTTTTTAAAGATGTATATTGTTGCTAAATTGGAGAAAGAGGGACATATTATTTTAACCTACTGGATTTCTCAACAATATAATTACACCTGGGTCTTTTTTTACGCGGACTTATTTAACACGATTTTGAAGTTAAGCGCGATTCGTGTTTCACCGGAAGTCAAACTCCGATAATGCGATATTACTTTAAATAATAAATTTTGCACACTTACGTTATATTGAAACTAATAGCACATTATTGGAATTTGACTTTCATCTTAGTAATTTCAATATTTTCAGTGCTTTATAATAGTAAGATTTTATGCAATAATGAAATTAAAATCATGATTTCCACATTTTATGTATTCACACATTAAATTTTACAAGATTATAATGTAAATTTGTTCAAACATTGTGCGTGTTAATTTTGCATTTTAAATCACATTCTGTTTTTGCTTTTTAAAAAAGAATGTAATCAATTATTAATCATTTAGTGTCCACAAGTTTATTTTTAAAAGATGAGTAATAGCAGTGGGCACAATTAAATTTGACAATTAAAAATTAAAATCTGATTTTTAATTGTAATTAACAATTTAAAAATTACTTACGGCAACTTGAAATTAATGTGATGTAAAATGAAATTTGATTTTTAAACGGAATTGAAAATTAAAAAAATTAAAGACAAAAATAAGAATTAATTTTTAGTTGTTAGTTTTAATTAAATTTTTCCCAGAAGTAGTGAATAAATGTCTTTTTATTATCATAAGTCTAAGTTCATAAACAATTAATAAAATCATCGACTCAAAGATTAATCACTAATTACATTGTCAACAGAAAGCCATTAACACAATATGAGACTGAACTTGGCGCTATTTGTATTTCCTCTTGTCAAGAATGTATTTTTTACCAGTTTGCAAACGAAACTGTTTATCAGCAAATAGCGATAATAATTAAAATGTGTATAAAAACATGTAAATTACTGTACTGTAAATTATGCATAAAAATATATTATTTTGAATAAAATTAAATATTATAGTTAAAAAAAGTTTTGTCTTGTAGCAATTTTTTTCGAATTTGAAATGTTTTATTAGTCATATTTTATTTCCTTATTTTTTTGCGCGAATTTTAAAGTAAATTTTACGTTGGTGCTTTGCATGAAAAATCACAGTCCATATCCCCCCTTTTTCAAGGTAAGTTACATCTATTTTTGCATGATTTCGTTTGCGCATGTTTTCTGAGGAACCTATCTATCATGTAAAATGAGACCCAGGTGTACTTTGCTTTATTAAAGTCCATTTAAATCTATTAATAAAAGTGATTGAGTGATAAGAGATTAACCGTTTTTTATGTTTTGTAGTTTGGAGTGAAATATTATTCTTCATTGTTTGCTCAGTTTTGATTTTAGATTAAATATCTCCAATTGTTTTATGAGGCTTATAGGCAGGATTATGAATGTCAACTCCCATGAAGAGATTTAATTTTTCTGGAGATGGCACCAATATATATGCCTAGGCTTTGTCTTGTTAATTGTGTGTCTTTGGTTATATTAAAATCAGTGATTCTTAAAGCAGCAATGGAAATATTAAAATTTACCATTGATGTGGCAGAGAGAGGCTAGTATATTGACTGAATATGATAGTTTTGTGGTATTTACTTTATCTGTCCCTACCCCATGCCTATTATGATTTTTTTTCTACGATAAAAACGATTTTTGTAACTGATTTAAATTTTTACGAGATAAAATCTGATTGCCATCTGTATAAAGTGATAATAGTTTACATTTAGGTTTTGATGTACTCTGTTAATAAATTATCATTGATTCAAGTATTATATTTGTTTTTGTATGTTTTCATGGTTTGTGGATGTGATCATTTTTACAAATGCCCATTGTTGTTTCAGACATATTACTTGGAGTCTCTTTTGTAATTAATTGAGACTGTATATTTATAATCTCAGATTGTTTAGATGTGTTTAAAGTACTTTCATACACTTATAATAGTTCAAATTTAGTACAATGAAGGGTTTTGTGTATTTTTATTTCAAAGAGATTGCAGAAACTATTAGAACTATCTTTAAGGGTGTGGTTTCTGTCTATACAAAGAAAGCATTGTGGCAAAATGCCTTTAATACTGATTATTACAGAGATGAGTGAGTGGCATAAGGTGATGAGATGTCTATTGTAGTGTTTTTATTGAGGATAATAATAAATTGTTCTTGATAACAAACAGAGACATTCTTGGTATTGTTTGGTATTATTTAGCTGCTGACTGCATTAATGTAGTTAATCACACAAACTTATATTCATTACTTATACTTTTATATGAATGACTATATCTGATGCAGACTTTTTTTATATAGTTAAACTTTTCAATGTCCATTTAATATCTGTTTCATTTACTTATGAATATACAAGCATAATAAATATTTTTTACTTTTTAAAATTAATGATGCCAGATTCCAGAAATGTTTCAGATTCAAAAAAAATGTACGTAATTTGTTAATCCTTTTACAATGAAAATTACATTGAGTAGTGTTTAGTAAATAGTAAAGAAGAATGGATGGTCTATTCATGATTCTAATTAAAAGCTGAAAAAATTAAACTAAGAAATGGATATTGTATTGTATTTTTATATTGGACTATTTCCATCATCTTATGAGTATTGATTGTCTTTAGAAAAAAATAACTTTATTTTCCAAATACATTCAACTGTTAGTAATAGCACATCAGTTTTGAATATGCACAACGTTTTGAGAGGTATTATTCTCCCCTCTTCTTTAGGTGTTGCTGGCCTGATCAGTGACAGTAATAGCAAGGGAATCGAACCTGGACCCTTAGATTCTTGAATATTGAAATTTAAGGTAATGCTCTAACCAACTGATATCCAATAAACATATTAGAGAATGGAAATAGTCCAATATAAAAATACAACTAGAACACCATCATCACAAACCTTCAGGATATTCTATTTGATTTTAAAATTCGACCATTTTTTATTATATATGTTTTCAGCTTTGAAGACATACTAATGCTTCACCAAGGCTGAAGTATAGTTACTCTTTAGTAAATATCACGGTTTTGGACAAAAATAGGGGAAACAACTTACACAATAGTATAACCTCATAGAGCTAGATAAAGTTTAATAACTCAATAAAGATCATTGTGACTTTACTCAATTTCAAAAAAACAACGGTAAAATTATCACATGAGTAATAATGACTCATTCTGACTTTTATCACAATCAGATTAATACTTTGTTATAAAACAATAAAGCAAATTATTAAAAGTTTATTTAGAAATTAAGACTAGATTTAGACTTCTTCATGTAAATAATTTTTAAGTTGGAAATTTGAACTTCTTGAATAAATTAAAAGCAAATTTTATTAACTCAAACACTGAAGCATACTTGCACGAATAATTTATTGTGTCTGTGTGTATAGTTGTTGTTATAGAGTTTAATTCAAATTATATTTATAAACAGACAAATTATAAATAATCAACTTTTTCCTAAGTCTTATTTTTTATGCTAATGAATTTTGGAAACGGATTAATATTTGCAATAATATATGTATATATATTCTGTTTTTTATGGAAATCCTAAGCTACAACTGATTATTTATAAAAGCTATTTTTAACAAATATATTTGAAATCGATATATAAAAACTTACCATCCATGGCGCCTCTCCTTCTTTAGTCTTTTTACCACCAGCTATACGCTTAGCTCTTCTTAGATTTAAATTTGCATAATTAGTATTTGATATTGATGAAAGTATATTTTGATCACTTTTTACAAGATCAACATTATCAGATGTGACTGTAATAAATTAAAAATATTTATATCCATGCAGATGTATTGATATAGACAGAAATAATAATTAACCCTACCTGAAATCTCCATAAAATATGTTAAATGTCCCAAAACTACACGATTTCACACTACGCATTAAATAAAAAAAGATTGGATTTTTGGACTCCATTCAAAAGAAATATATTATATTATTCACAAATCCCTTTTAAATAAAGTGGAAAAAATATTTTGCACTCATTAAAATAAATGCAAAATTCAATCTCTTTTTTATTTTAAGGGGCAATGTGACTGAAATAATATAGCTGTGTGGTATTTTGATATACATATTATTTGGAGTGTCTCATTTATAAATAGATAATTACAAGGTTCCTATATGGCTAGTAGCCAATGTAGATTAACTGCCCTAAACAAAGAGAAAATAAAACTGACAGCACCATATAGAGGACGAAAAGTTTAATATATTAAATTATATAACTAAATAATTATAAATACATAATAAAAAACAAACATTATTAGAAAGATCATTCCCTTAATCTCATTTCTGAGATCAACTCATAAAAATCAAACAAAATATAAAGATAAAATACATTAAAATATAAGTTTCTAACACTCCACCAATATAACATTTCAGAATAATTGTGGAAAGAAAGAAAATGCTTATGATAGCAAGACAATATAAGTCTACAGACACTCATCAGCAACTTTATACATTTATTTATAACATAAATATTATATATTTATTTATGATAATAAAAAAGTGACTATAATCAATAATAATAATAATAATAATAATAATAATAATAATAATAATAATAATAATAATAATAATAATAATAATAATAATAATAATAATAATAATAATAATAATAATAATAATAATAATAAGAAGAAGAAGAAGAAGAAGAAGAAGAAGAAGAAGAAGAAGAGGAAGAAGAAGAAGGCCGTGTCATTTAACAATGGTATACATTAATCACTTATAGATCTGGTTTTCTATTCACCATCATTACACAACATGATTGGCATTCAATTGAAGAATCCCCCCTCTCTGATCATGCAGCTGTTTTAGTGTCACTGAATATTAATTTTGATATTAGGACAACAATTAATACAGGAAGAACCATCAGAGTTCTACTACCATCATGCACACCAGAATATCTTTTTTCAGAAGTATACATATATCTTCAAAAGTTGAAGAGTATTACAATGGATCCAGTCCAAGCATGGTGTGCTTTTACTAATCTTTCATATAACATTGATCATCTTACCAGAATAACAACACCCCTAACAAAACTACTAAAGCTTATGGATGATACTTATAAAAAAAATATTGGCACTTCCCAATCAAATGTCAATCGTCCCAGTCTGATAGCTTTAAAGAAAACATATCAATTACTAACAAATCAGATTAGAGAATATATTTCCATAAAAAGAAAAGGTTATACTTAAATAAATTGCATATGTATACCAGAAACTTCATTAGATGAGCACTAGGTCACCCCTCCCAGGTTTGAGTCCCAACAGCTATTAGATTTCAAACTGAAATTGTCAATGGAGATTTTATGTTGGAGCAGCTCTACACATTATATAGATTAGAAAATGAATTTAATATTACTTTAAAAGCTTTTATTCAAAAAATAGAAGTGATGCCAGACTCATGTCATACCGGTATAGATGGAATTCCTAAGTTTGTATACAAACATATTGATAAACTCACAGCACAATATATGCTTAACCTAGTCTCTTATCTTACTAAAGACATCTATAATATACAGGGCCTAAATCAAATTATGCTTGTGCCATTTGTGAAAAAGAAACAGTTAATCTCGAACAATGCAAACCTACACCCAATTTCAATGTGCTCCCTTGGCATAAAGATAATAGAATCAGTGATACAAGATAAAATAGAGCCATTCATTATGCCAAACCTATTAAAAATGCAATTTGCCAAAAAAGAATGCTCAACAGGACAGGCGGCCTTTCTATTCAAGTCCACTGTAGAAACTGTTAGAGATAATAAAAATACAGTCCAATTGTCGTTCAACTAGATATTCAAGTCGCATTTGACATGATTTTCATCAGTACTGTCCTTAAAACTCTGCAAAATACTCAGTCCCCAACACCTATCTAAACTTGCTTGCTAACTTACTTTTAAACTGTGAGATTTATGTTTCCCTAAATGGGAAATATTCACCTCCAATAGTGCCACACCAGTCCATTCCTCAGTGCTGACCCTTCAGCACCTTACTGTTCACTGCCTATATCAATTACCTTATAAAAATAATAGAAAATGAATTCTCAGGAGTCTATGTGCCTATCATCAATGACATCTCATGCATCACATATATGGATGATAAAGCAGTATTCCTATCATTCCAAAAGCAAATTGCCAAACTTCTGAATATACTTACCAATTTTACAAAAGAATTTAAATTAACATTTAATATGGAAAAATTGTGTGCATCACAGATCTTCACTGGTAATAGCATTATTAAAGTTTTCAAAGGTAAACCAAGTGCATTTCTTGGGTTCAACTTCTATTTATGTCATTCTTCTATGAGATTTCTCATACAGAAAAATGTAATAGAGAAAGTGGAAAAGATTTGTCAATTCACTCTCCAAAGCTTACCTCTTTCTATACACCAAAATGGCCTTGCTTAACATGCTAATGATTACAAAAATCTCTTATTTTACTTCAACAATCATTTTTACCAAAGCATTTACAAATAAAATAGACTCCTTATGTAGGAAACTATTCTGGGGAAAAAAATTATCTCAATATTAGTAAAACGTCTAAGAAAACCCCTTTCACAAAATGGCCTTGGCCACCATTCATCAATATATACCTTCAGAAAAAAAAACGTTGAATATAATATCTACATGTGCACAAAAATTTCCATATTTAGAAATTTCTTTCAAAATTACCCCCACAGATAGACCACCTCCTCTCCAGGGATATCTAAACATATTACTTACACCATTACAACCAATCCACAATCTTAACTTCAAACACCACAAGCCAAATATAAATATTGGGAAGTTCATCAACTTCTACATCCAAGTCAAGACAATGTACAAACTCCACTTCATATCACTAATAAACAATCATGTCACAAATTCAAGCTGTGGTCACTTGAACCAAAATACTTTGACTTTCTCCTAAAGATAAATCTTGGTGCGCTACCTACACAACATTTTTTGAAATACCAAAGAAACTACAAAGATATAGATGATATGTGTAATCTTTGCCATAGGGACTCAGAGACACAAAACCGCCTTTTTTTCTCATGCCCAAGTCTAGAAAACATTTGTGAAATAATCATCACTTCGCTCAAGGATAAAAAGATTAATGTGAAAAGCATTTTTGACTCATTTAAACGGGGTATCTTTGTTGAAATAAGAATCAGCACATTTATACTCTATGACTTATGGTGTACAAAGTGTAATTTCATATATAATTATGACCCCAGAAGATACCCAAACATGTTCAGAAATAAACTGCAAACCATATGTGAAAGAGAGATGAAAATCACAGATCATACTAAGTACATTGACACTTGGAATATGCAAGAACTTATATAAAAGTACTAACAAAAAAACCATAGCTAACATGGACTCTTGTGTTAGATTGGAAGTCAACTGACACAAAATGGATGCATTTATGCTTTAGTTTAATTGGAGTACATCTAATTGTATATAATCGTATTATTGTGTGATCACTTTTGACTTTGTTGAACTTTTTTTTCTTAAATACATCTTGTTTGCTAACACATACAATGCACTGATCAAATCATTTACATATGTAGTTTTGTGAATCAATTTATATGTAAGAACTATGTTATCAAATGTAACTTGTGTAACCTTTTTGAATACAAATAAGGTTTATCCATTGAAACATCATCATCATCATCATCATCATCATCATCATCATAATAATAATAATAATAATAATAATAATAATAATAATAATAATAATAATAATAATAATAATAATAATAATAATAATAACAACAACAACAACAACAATAGTAGTAGTAGTTGTGTTATAATACTCTCTAATATTATACTGGCACTGTCGTTTGCTAAATGTCACCTTCACTCAAAGCATCTTTGGTCAAATCTTATAATCAGAATATGTAAATAAGCATTTATTTTTATATAGCGCATGGTTACAATTGTATTACATTCAAATATCAGCCTTTCAAGCTAATTGTGCATACACTTTTGTGAGTGTTAATAATAATAAATGAATACTTTTCTCTCCAATACATGATTTGCTCATATATAAGCATTTGAGTTGTAGGAATAAGTGATTCATTTTATTTCTGCATAAATTCTATATCTTGTATTGGAGAGGAAAGTATTCATTTATTATTATTAACACTCGCAAAAGCGTATGCACAATTAGCTTGGAAGGCTGATATTTGAATGTAATCATAATATATAAATTGGCAATATTATAAGTGTTCTTATAAAATAAATAACAAAATGGATTTATTTATTACAAGTCCATAAGATGTTTGAGTGTGAGGTAACACAAGGAGTTAAATGATCCTGGGAACTTATATTATGGATTTTTTTCTGTACCAAATCCATGTATAAGTGTGACTGAAAGTTTCAATATAATCTGTATAATATTTTATAGTTATTTACATTATTAAATTAATGAATAAACTATTTGAAATATTCAGATTCTATACTCAATGAGATTTTCTGACATTTTCAAATAAACAATTACCTGATTCTAATAAATATTTTTATACATGTAAAATATAGCTATTTTTTTCATAAATGATATTTTTGACCTTAACTAAAAATTAAAGACTTGTAGGTTTCCTTCCATTTTTGTATGAGAATATGAAGTCATTCCATAATTGTCACAGCTTTTCAATATGCATGTAAAATTATTTAATAAATTTAAATAAAAAGTAAGGAACTAAAGATATCATTCATTTTTAATACCTTTTTACTGGAAGGATAATATAATGTGTACCCCTTATATCTCTCCAATATCATTTACACACCTTTGGTCTAATTCAAATCCATGAACAAATTATACTATTAAACTTTAATAAACATTACTCTAATAATTTATTCGATGTTATTACTCCCATATTGTTATAATGTGTCACAATTAACAAGATAATTATAATACAGATTGGTTGTTGATTATATCTTTTATAATTTAATTTCAATACATATCATACAATAAATATAACCCTAACTTAATCATACAATACATATGTATTGAAATTAAATTATAAAAGACATACACCACAGCAAACCTGTATTAAAATTATCTCTATAGATATAATAAACATCTCCATACTTCCCCATTATTTTTAAGTACATACAAATAAAGATATAATAAAAAACAAATGAGCCCCAAGATGCATTTTGTGCTGAGCCAGCACTCATCAGTTGGCCCATATGAGAATAATACCATCAAATTAATAAAACACAAGAAAGAGCTGGGAGAATATTTTAAAGGACAAAAATAACAAATAATAAAATACTTTATTGTTATTTACATATTATCTCTATATAATGATCATTATTATTGGTGCCAACAGTGGATCTGAATAAAAACACAGACATAATATTAAATGTCATCTAAAATTATCTTAGATAAAACATTCCCATGAGAATAAAAAAAAGTACAGCAACAAGCTTTTTCTCCGAATTCAAATAAAACTTCTCTTTGGCAGATAATTTTAACTTGCATTTCACATAAAAAAATATTTACTATTAAATTTAAATAGTCATAAAAACAAATACTTGAATATTTGATAAAGTAAGAAAGCATATACAGTTAAAACTAGCCAACTGAGAAATTCAAAAGTGAATTCTTTGAAAATTAAATTCAGATTATTTGAATTTCCAAAATATTGTTAATTCTAAATCGTAGATAGAATCATCTAGAAACAAGGATATCTAAGAATATAAGAAACTATTGTTCTTAATTAATTCAAGATATTTAATAAAATTATATAAATATCTCTATACAGGAAACTATGCATCACTAAGTTCAAAAGCAACATTTGGAAAAGAAAATCATTGTTCATGAAGTTATAACTATCAGAATTGGGATGAAAGTGAACTATCTCTTACTATCTGTGCCATGAAACTTCAAGTTGACTATTAATAAATGGATCCAACAAAACTTCACTTCAATGCAGAAGTTCCAAAGATATAAAGGATAAGTGGCTTAATGGATCTTCTACAACACTCGCATTTTATTATCTATATCCGAAATGGATTAATGAGGATTATTAGAATAATTTACAAAGAGATTTTTTCTTATGAACTTTAAAACAACATTTCGGTTTTGATTTATTTGTATATTGTGAGTAAATGTTTTCATTCATATCTTTCCTTTAATATGAATACAAAGGGGAGAAATCAGTGTTAATATGAAACATAATGAAGAAATATTATAGGCATTTTTGTAAGTAAAATAAAATATAGGTTATGATGAGAACTTCAAATACGATAATCATCCAGGGAAAGGCATACGTATTTATTCCAAACGTTTATACAATTGCACCATTATATATTTTTCTTTGTTTATTTATACTAATATTTTTATTAAATCTTTTCAGTATACTTGACTAACTATTTCTATCATAAATGGTCTTTCTTGTATGTATTATAACAACAACATATTAAAACAGGCATAACTTTCCATACATTATTGCCACTGGCGATCATGTGATGTTTATTGGCTTATCAACAATATATAACAGGGTTATCCCATATCATCACTATGGCAGGTAGAAATTTAATATAATAAAAATAAAATGAATCATGATTTCCATACAATAATATTTCAAACAAGGATGATTGAGACAATCATAATTATAAAATAAATTTTATTTATAATAATATGGGCATTTATAATAATATGGGCATCAAATGACTATTCTTTGTAGGAGATAATGGTTTGGAATAATAATTTAAATAAATTATAAGCAAATAGTAACCATATATGTTAAATTAAATATTTTATAGTTTAAAATAAATTTTCTTTATTAAAATGTTACATACTTGCTAAATATATACAAGTGTTTACATTACAAACTCTATGTGTATATTTGTGCATTTAGATTTCAATTGGTCATATCTTCTCACATTCTTATAAATATTTTTGCATAATTACATATATTTTCATGTTTCCACATCTATCACTAAACACCTACATATGTTTATGCCTACCCATATTTGAAGTGATATTAATATACTTTGAACCAGACTATTATGCAAATTCTCGATTAGTTTGAAATCAGGGAATAATGGAAATGAATATTAATGATGAAGTGAGTATAAATATATAGTTTAATATTTATTTGACTAGTAACAGCTGCTCTCCCAGAAATAAATTAAAGTGTATGTGGGTCTATATGTGCTGTGATCAAAATTAGACTCTCTTATTCATTGTGAAGAACTAGCGAACATATTATCTTACTAGGTAAAATCCCATTCCGTTACAATATATACATACAATGAAAATTATTAAAAATGACATATTTTAAGAACTTAATTGACCATTAAATAACAACTACTGTTATTAATAACACATCCACAATCATAATTATCACTAGCCTTCTAAATTTACTAAAATCTTGTCAAATGTCTGGAAATTACTTCTTTATGATTAGAAGTGGAATGAACACATGAAAGTATTTGTATAGACTATGCTACAACTATTATTATTACTATTAATATTATTACTGCTAATGAGGCTACTAGTGTTAATATGATAGCTAATAATGCCTCTACTGCTACTACTGTCACTGCTACTCTTACTGTTGCTGTTACTATTACTATCTCTACTAATACCAAGATTCCTACACCTACTGCACCACTACCACTACTATTATCCCTCCAACAACTACTATCACTACTGCAGCACCATGACCATGACCAACACTTCCTATACCACTACCAATACCCTCATCACTACCACTGTGACTATACCTGTTGCAACTACATCTCTTAATACTATTACTATTACTATTAGTACTACTACTAATATTAGTACTACTACTAGTGCCACCACCAATATTACTTCTACTACTACTATGACAACTACAATGACTACTATCACTACCACCACAATCACTTCCACAACCACTACCACTATTACCACTAGTACTGCTACTAATACTGCTACTGCTACTGCTACAACTACTTTTATTACTTCTATTAATATTACTACTACTAGGACAGCAATTATTGCTTCTATTGCTACTGCTGATACTACTACCACAACATCTACCACAAACATCACCTCCATAACCACCAGTACTACTACCACTTTCTCTACCATAACCATCACAACCATCACAACTATGAGCATGCCCACAAACACTATCATAACCCTATTACTACTGTCACTAATACTGCTGCTGCTACTACTACTACTATGTCTACTATTACTATTATTAATACTACTACTATTACTACTACTTTTAAATTATATTTTATTGTTTATTTATATATGGTTAAATTTATATTTTTACAAGCAAATTTGTAATAAGAAATATATATATAAACAACAAAGAAATATTATAAATAATAAAAAAAAACAATGTGTTTTCCTATATATAGATAGTTACATTATTATCATTTCTATTTTTAACAGTAGTTTCACGATTACATTAAAAACCTATGACTCTATAGATCACAGATGGAAGGATTGTAATATTAGTCTCTATGTAGTCTCAAATATCTGTGCAGGTGTTATGTCTTGGTCTCTAATTTTTAATTTTACTTATTTTGTAAAAGTAGTTATTCTTATGAAGAAAAAATACCTATGTAGATGCTACTAAATAAGCATCTGAAGATAGGTAATTTACAACTTTTTAATAGAAGCTATACACGTTCAATATGATTGAAATGCAGGACATTGGAATAGGAAAACGTTCAATGGTTTCTTCTCTGTGTCAAAGTACACAATCAGCATCAATGTGAGCAAATAATATTTTGTGAGATAAAATCTATTGGGAAGTAGGATCTTGATATTAATTTTTATGAGGAAGTCAAGGTACTTAAAATCTTTATACCAGAACCTCAATTTCTGTATAATCTCATTAATGGTAATTGTAATAAAAATCAGATGTTTGAGGCAATTCTGCCATATGAATATTTGTATATGCTTCCCAGTATGTGATTTTTCCAGAGTTTCTATTTAAGCCTGGAATGGCATTAATAATATATATTTCAATAAGGACATTTAAAAAATTGTTTTTAAAAAGAGGGGGTATATATGTTGGTCACACAGTCAAGAATTTTCTATAATTGTCAGTCTTACTATTGTATTATGTGTTCTTTGTAGACGATCTATTGAATTAGAGTGAAGTGAGAATCCATTGAAATTAACTGGGATTTGCATTGATTTTATGATCATAGCTACTGTTTTTGTTCCACGTATGAGTTTGGTACATAATGAATTAATTTTGTTTTCAATGGAATTTCTGGATTTTTATTATAGGCATGTAGTATGTGGTTTTGTGAAAGATAATTATGCTTAAATGTGTAATTTTTTCATGTAGTGAAAGGTAAGTTTTAGAGACCGAGTTTATAGTTTGATCAATGGATGCAATCATTGAGTTTTGGATTGAGGTTCTTATGGAATTTGATGATTTGTGTATGGAAAAAAATATTGGGGCAGGGCATTGAATAAAGAAGTAGTGGAATTTCCAGTCAGGATGCTTTATGTAGCAGATTGGTTTAGGCAACAATTAAGAATATATTGATTGGTGTAATTTTTTATAATTGTGATGAATTGAGAGGGAAATTTTTTGAAAGAAGAAATATGCCTATGTCATCCACGTAACTTATGTATTTAATGGTTTTATTAAATTGTAGGGATATATATATATATACACACACACCAAACAGTTTTTATTTCAATACCAGTTAGTGAACGGTTAATGTACGTTGTATAAAGCAAAACACTTAATGGAGAACCTTCTTGAAATGAATTATATGTGGAAAAATTAAATGAGGTTTTTCCATTGAGAGTGATATACACGTCTCTGTTTATAAGAAAGTTAGTAAGAATGTAAAGTAAAAGTGTCGGTATATTATACGCTTTAAGTATAGGTATTAGGGTTTCTATTGGAACAGAGTTAAATGCTGCAGCTATATCCAGCTGAACTGCTATAAGACCAATTTTTCTAGAATATCTGACAGTCTAAGATTTTGGAAAAGTATATTGCAGCAGAAGTAGATGATCCTACAGTATTTATTGCAAAAGCTGGATGAATCAGGATTATCATAATCATGTGACGATCATGATAAATAATTTTTAAATATTTCAAGTGGTGATTTATTATGAATTCCAATTTCCAGCTGCAGTCAGACATTTGATGAAAATTGGCAATACCTAAATTTACATAAGAACTGCTGATGATTAAAAGATGAATTTACATAATGTTTTATCGCTATAAAATCATTATATGAAAGGAAAATTGTGCAATTCAATTATTTAATTAAAATGCATTAGAGATAATTTATTTCCCTAAAATTTGCTACTATAATACATAAACTTATTTACAATTATGAAATAGCAACAACAAAAAACATTTATGAATTTCAAAATACCTAATGTAACTGTAAAACTAATGCCAATTTTACTATACCACTGTGTTCTTAGAAAACGCACCACAGTAATTTTCAAAATAAGAAAAAAATATACAAACATCACCATAATATTTTTTTTCATTGTAATATAAAATACAATCTAAACATTTAATGTAATTTTTGTTAATCATCGCTATTCACAGATTTTTTCAACATTTATTCATGCCAGGATTCTCTTTATAGTTTGTTTTTATTTTTGCCAACTGCCGAACACACAAAGAAAAACTCACATCTTTAGATTTAAGTTCACATCACTGTCCGGGGATTCTCTAGTCCAATGTAACACTGTATTTCTTTGTACATTATCAGCTATTCTAGTTTTTTTTCAAAGCAGGTTGCAAATTATTGTCTATAGTTTTACTTTATTTACAAGAGGTATCAATATATTTAGAATCATGTATCAAATTGACTCTGTTGCAATTTTTTCTTTTTTATTCACATAATCTTCTTTTGAGATGAATTATTACTAGCACTAGTATAATGTCAACATTATATTTTACCCATGGGTCATCCTGATTGGATAAATTCATTGTTTCAAAATTTATATTTGAATTTTAAAATATTCGTGTTGTGTATCTACTGATTGGAGTAACAGTTTTCAGGATTGGTAATTTCTATAATTTGTAAGTTCACACAGTTTACAAATATGTTCTGGACAATCTTTTATGAGTTCTAGCCTCACATAGAAAACCCTGGAGCTATTCCTGTAAAGGTAATTCTAAGTAGTGAGCTGTTTGTTGAATGCAAAGTAGGTATATCTATTGGTTGCACCCTTTTTATGTAACTGAATACTAAATATAATAGTATTATTAAGAATAGTATGGAAGCTATCTTTTCTAGATGATACTTCAAATTTCCAACTTTGCTGTAATTCTTTAATAATGCTTTCAAGCTTTCAGAATGAAATCACATTGTAGTCTTTTTACCACGACCAATAGTATAGCAGACATATTAACATCCATATAGCCCACAAGTTTATCTTCGATAAAATGTATATTCTTTTCAACAAATCGTCTTTTATGTGATATTGTTGTATTCTAATATTAAATACCTATTGTTTGGATGATCCAAAACCTTGAAAATAATTCCACATGACGTTTCGACTGAGAAATAGGGGTAACATTTATGAGTTGGAAATTTTAAACAGAGATATTTAAGTCAGTAATAGTAATTATAGAAGATTTTCTTTGTAAAATTTGAAGAATGAATAGTAAAATATTATATTTGAATCAAATGCTTGGAATTTATTTTCTTCTTCATTTCCAATATATAAAAAAATTCTTTTTTGTAAAGATTTTTATGATTTCTTTTAAACACAGCGCTTGCATCAGGTTGAGTATCTTTAATGTGTGATTCAACAATAGCTTTTTTTCTAATACTTTCAACGATATTTTTTTTATAATACATTCTGTAGAATCAGACGTTTCTTTTATTCTTTCATTGTTTTGAAAATAATTTGTTTTGAAGTTGCAACATTGCAATAATTAGTTTTAATTTCTGCTGATTTTTCTTTGTTATTAGTGTTCTGGCTTCATTGTAACACAATTAATTCTTTTCTGTTCTAAATAATTCAACCCCTTCGTATAGCAAGAAAACTTTTTGAAAGTAATTATAGAAGTATTAGATAATTCAAATTGTTCTTTATCAATATATAACTAACAACAACCGTATAGAGAGCTTACCTTGAATAGAACAATGAGATCTATCAACAGGTATATTTTTCAGTTTTTAAAAGTACCAAAATTGACATAAACAAAATTTATAAAGAGCTAAAATTATAGCCAATGGCTCTGGATATGCACTGACTGGTGAATACTACTGCTACAACTACTGGTAGTAGTACAATTAATACTTCTACTATTATTAATACTACTATTAATAATTATAATAATAATAAATTTACTTAATTGATTACTAAAATATCAAAACACAAAGAAAAATACATTCAAACAAAGAGATACTTGGTGATTTTTTTTATTATAGATATACTTCATCCATTAATTTACAAAAAGAAAAACTTATCAGTGAGCTATAATAGACTTGTGCATATCATACTAGCTAACAAATTTGCAAATGTGAATTAAAAAATGAAAAATAATAAAAAATAGTTTCATGTAATAGGAATAAAATTGTTACAATTATATTTCAAACTTAAAAAACAATTTATCTGAAACTATTATAAATGAATTATTATATTTAAATTAAAAAGTGGTAACATCAAATGGACATTCTGGCTAAATATGCCAGTAATATTTTCACACAAGAGATAAAACAATAAATATAAATAATAATAATACTAACAACAACATTAATAATAATAATAATAATAATAATAATAATAATAATAATAATAATAATAATAATAATAATAATAATAATAATAATAATAATAATAATAATAATAATAATAATAATAATAATAATAATAATAATAATAATAATAATAATAATAATAATAATAATAATAATAAATTATCTGTGCTTATTTTAAAGGATTAAATAAAATTTTATAAACTCAAAATAATAATATCTAAGGAATAATTTCAAGAGACTTAGCTCTCATATCATGGGAACAAAGAATAAGCAGGGTGTTAATATGATATGGGGGGGGGTATTTATAGAGTATTAATAATTTGAGTATATATATTTTTATTTAATCTATTGTTGTGTATTTGCATTAAAATTAAATAATAATAATAATAATAATAATAATAATAATAATAATAATAATAATAATAATAATAATTGTATATAATCGTATGATTGAGTGATCATCATTGACGTTGTTGAACTGTTTTTTTTTTCTTAAAGACTTCTAGTCTGATAACGCATACAATCACTGATCAAATCATTGTACATATGTAGTTTTGCAAAACTAATTTATGTACAAGAACTATGTTGTCAAATGTAACTTGTATAATCTTTTAGAATACTAATAAAGTTTATCCTTTGAAACATCATCATCATCATCATCATCATCATCATAATAATAATAATAATAATAATAATAATAATAATAATAATAATAATAATAATAATAATAATAATAATAATAATAATAATAATAATAATAATAATACATACCTATTGCATAATTGAAAAACAATGAAAAAATAACATAGAAAGGCAAGGAGCACTCCATTTTTTCTAAAATATATATACAAAATAGATATTCAAGTATAAATTAAAAAAGTGCTAAACATAATTAAGTGTAGTATATATATATATATATATATATATATATACTACACTTAATTATATATAATAGATATATATATATATATATATATATATATATATATATATATTATACCAGACACTCAATCTATTCTAATTACCATTATAGGTAGTAATATGTATTTTGTCAGATCTTTTTTTTGTGGATGATATATTTTGGTGTAAGAACATGTAAAAGAGTGGATAAGAAAAATGGGGATTAAATTTAGCGAAAATAAATCAAATATAATGATGGTTAACACTGGGGAAAGAGAAATTGTAGAATATTTATTAGGAGATATTAAGTTAAGTGTGGTGAATAGATATAGTTATTTGGGAATTATTTTAAGTAATCAGAAAAATTATTTGGATGAATGGTAGAAAAAAATGATAAATGAAGCAAAGAGAAGAAAGGGATTGATAAAAAAATCAACAATGTTTTCATATAATAAATGTGATGTAACTAGAATTATATGGAAATGAGTTACAGTAGCAGGGTTAACATATGGTAATGATGAATTATATGTTAGTAAAGAGGTAATAAATTACTTAGAAAATGTTCAAAGGGAAGTAGGAAGATATGCATTGGATGCAGAAGTATGGACAACAAGGGAGGTAATTCAAGAAGAAATGGGATGGTAAGTTTTCATATGAGACATGGAAAAAGTAAAATAAAAATGTTTGGTGGATTGCAGTATATGGATAATAAAAGATTAGCTAAAATAGTATTTAATTGGGTTATGAGTAAAGGGTAGGTAACAAGATGGGTGAGAAAGTTAACGTTGTATGCAAAAGATTTGGATAAAGAATTTTTATCAGTATATTTATACAAAAGATGGGGCGATTGTGTTAAGAGAATTGTTGAGTGTTACAGTGGTAAGAAATGGGATAAAATAATAGATTTATTAATAAAGAATAGGGAGTTAGAGAGATGGAGAAATAGTATGGAGAGTAAAAAGAGTTTAAATATATATAGAAATAAACAGAATATTAGGTGTGAATTAATATATGATAATAGTAAGGAAAATAGTTTACTACTTAAGGCTCGAACATGATTTTTAGCTACAAGAAAATATACATGTAAATGGAAAAATATGGGTGATTTATTTTGTAAATTATGTAAGGAAGGAATAGAAAATATTAGGGATTTGTTAATTGAATGTAAATTCTTGAAAACAGAAAAAGTACATTTAATGAAGTTATGGAAGAATAAATATGAAAAAAGTGATTATACAAAAAGTGAATTATTGTTTCTTATTCTGGGTTTGGCAAAAGATAAGGGGGGGTTTAGATATAAATGTTATAGAGTTAACAAAGATTATGTTGTGGAAATTGGATGGAGCAGAATATGGGAAAATTTAGAGTGGGGAATGGGAAATATAGTGGCTAACACTTTTATCTGGGCATACTTGCTGAGATATTCTTGACTTCATTTAAGGAGAAGCCACAATACATCACATCACATGGAAAATTTATTTTTTGTGATCAAAATGGATGAGGATGATGGTTTGCACCAAGTAGCTTCAGGGAGAAACAAGAAATTTTTAATATTTTTTTAGACAATTGAGAAATAAAAGCACAAAGACAAACGTCATCCAAATTAAGTTTAAACACATTTTAAAATTTTATTTAAGAGAGATATAAATTCTAAAATAAAAGTTTATAACACATCAAACAGGATTATCTCAGGTGGGCACCAGAAAAAATATAATTCAATCAACTGGCAGGCAGACTAATTTTCTAATAGCACATTAGAAAGGGGGGGAACAAATTTTCTTCACCTGAGAATTCACCAAAATACTAGTTTCTCCATTCAGAGATATGAAAACAATATATTCTTGAAATAAATCAATGAAATCAGTGCTGGCGAGCATTTCTTGGCCCAGAAAATGTGGCAGAACCAAGATTGTCATATTGCTGGTAGAAGCTGCATCTTATATTATGTTTAAAGCAAAGATGATTGATTTACCCCAAGAACAAAATAAAATATGATTAATAAGTAGGAGTATAAATTATAAAATGGGAAAAAATTTACGTCTCCAATTTAGTGAAATAACAAACTTAGAAAATACACCAATGTAAATGATTTCAAATTAATAAAATATTAAACCTAAGATGAAAGGAAAACTGACATTTAAAACTGTTGAATTCCCAACCAAACAATTGGAAAAAAATAATCTGAGAATAATAATTAGAGGTCTCAGTGCCGAGACAAGTAAATAATTAGAAAACAAGTTACATCTGCCCAAGCATTTCAAGAAAGTGAAATAACTATAATTACAAATAAATTTACAATCCAAGTTTTGAGTACATGCACTGATAAAATTTAAAGCCACCTGTAAAATACAAAATAAATATAGCAAGCTAAATCATAAATGCTGACCTAGATTTTTTTATAAGTTAGTTTATCAAAGAGTGCATATGAACAGACAATATTAAAACATTAAATGCTTTAGCAGAAAGGTTTCTTTCACTATAATTAATAAAAGAAAATTTATATTATCTTCCTGATGGTGATTTATAAAAGAACAACAATCCTAGTTTCCTGATTCAGAGTTATAAGAAAATATTCAGTCTTGCAGGAAATCGATGAAACGGCACCAGTGAGTGTTTCTTGCCCTGGCATAATGCATCAATACAAGAATGTTATATTGCCAGTAGTACAGCCCTCCAATATACTACCTTTAAAGCAATTTGGAGTCGATTTACATGCAAGACAAAATAAAAATATGATTATGATCTTATGTAATCTAGAAATTTAAGAAAAGAAATCTCTAATTAGAGACAACAAGAACAATAAACATGATAAACGACCAGGCAAAAGATTTTGCAATTTGAAAAAGTGCAAACACAGTAATTTCAATCAATTATTGGACAGTAAAATAAGTTGGAGTGAGCAAATTATAATTATGCAAGACTGCTAAAGCATTTTGAAAAAGTTAGACATATAAATAGATATATTAAGCATATAAAAATACATACTCACTAGACACTCTCCAATAAATAATATTGAAAGCAAACTTGGAATCTTAAAACTAAGATTCCAAGACACATTATTAATACAATGAAAATCAAATACAGTGTATAAATAGAAAGTTAAATCATTACAAAGACTACAAATTTATTAGAATGAGTGGAGATTTAACTAAAATAATTTACCCTGGCAAAAATTAAAAAAAAATATTTACCTTTCGGTAAAGCCAAGTTAGTGTAGTTCCCAAGGAGTGCACACTTTTATTTAAGTTCATATTTCAGGTGTTCCATCCTTTTACAGTGGCAAGTGAAGGCATTAGGAACTGGTTTATTTTAGACATTCATGGCATGTCTGAAGAAGAGTTGGAAGTCTGGGATTTATCCTTTGGTTAAGTTAGCAAGCCATATTAATGATTACAAAATGTAGAGTAGCATATTTTGACATCATGTAAAGCAACAAAAAATCTTTTAACAACTGCAAATTTTTAAAAGAAATTAAATGTCCGAACTGCTACCAAAACAGTATGAATCTCAGCACCGTAATATCAGAATGTGAAAATGAATACTGAATCTCACTTTGAAGCAGCGTGTTAGCCAAGAATAAAATCTACTGTCCAAAAATTTGCAGAGTTATTTATACCCACAGCACCCCCCCCCCACAAAAATTATTGTTGTCAAATTCTATGCCTTAGAGGAGGGCAAATCTGGAGTCTCCCTCTCAAAGTAATTAGGAATTTTAACCAGGGTTTAATTTAAACAAAAACAACACAAAATTAAATCTCCACTTAGAAATGATTAAAATAAGAGACAGGATTGTAATTAACAAGTTTTCTTGTTTTTTTATCAAATTGATTAAAAACAAGCAGTGAAAATAAAACCATTTTAAAATCAATTCTATAAAACAAAATTAAATGACTATTTTAAATATTACTGAGTATGTGTTTTATACAGATAAACAATTTTTTTAAAATATCTTTATGCTGTAAATTTAAGAAAACACAAAAGTTAGTTCTACTTTTGTGAAGTGTCCTTTGAAATAGCTACTACCCAGTTCAACTGCCTAAATATGTGATAAAAATAAAAATAAAAACATGTCTGTGCTCTTTTTTTTAAAACTATAAACATTTTAAAAATTTCAAGAAACCCGACTGAACATTTGCCTTTGCATTAAAAAAAAAACAAACAATATTTAATTTTATCATTCTATTCTCATAATCCTTGTAACAAAAAAAAAATTATTAAACCAAACCATCCGATTACTAAAGATGAACCTTTAATTTTTGTCCAGCGGTTCTTTTACGCCTTTTAGTAACTTTCTGAAATGATCTAATTTCCCTCTCTTATATTTTACTTGTCTAGAATTTAAGATTTTGTCTCTTTCTCATTCTGTTCTATTTTCTAACTAGTGTAATGAAAAACCTTTTTGCCAAGCAAAACTCATTTCTATGAAGTGTCTCCCTTTATTAATCATACTATCAGCAATAGTAAATAAAAAGAATTTATCTTCTACAATCTTTTTGAATGTTTGACATAAGATCCTTCTATATATGGCTTCTACTTCAACTTTAAAATCATATTTCTTAATCTTTTTCCTAATTCTTTTCTTTTCAAATTCTTATTCAAAACAAATAGTTACTAAAACGAATTCCTATTTTTAGTTTCACACAGAAACTCTTTTACCTGATTTTCTGTCTTTACCTTATAACTTTTTTCTATTTCTTAATCTACATTTTCTAGTTTTATTTCAGCCTTATCTAATTTAACACTATCCTGTTCTAATTTAATTTCTTTAGTCAACTCATTTTTCAGATCATTTTCAATCTCAACTTCTTTTTCTATTTCCTGACTTTCCTTCATTTCACCCCTCACTGTCTTCATTTTTCTAATCATTTCTGCTTTGAACTCTCTAATTTCTTCCTTTATTTCTTGACAAAATTCTCTATTTTCTTCCTTTATTTCAACTTTGAATTCTGCCAGCATTACTTGCTGACTTTTCTTGAATTCACTAATTTCTTCTTTCATTTTTTTATGCATTTCTCTATTTTTTTCCTTTATTTCTTGATGCATTTCCCTCATCATATCCATCATCATCTTCATCATCCTCAGTGTCTCTGACTCTTCTTTTTCAACTACTCCCATTATTACACAAGCCTAAACTCACTATTTATATATTATCTTAAAAAAAATTGACTAGCAAATAAACACTATTTACTGTTTATTAATTATTTATATGAAAGAAGACAATGAACTATATTTAACACTTTTATATTCCAAAAATTACCTCTGAAATAATTAAAAAAACAACAACCCCTATTTACTGTTTCTCTAAATGATTTCATATGAAAAGACAACCACTTTCTACAAAACTGCTTCAACAATACATGCAATAATTAACAAACACTGGCTTCCACCTACTAAATATTGCCTTTTACACCTGAAATCTTTTGCAATTTTCTAAACAAAATCCTATCTGGGCTTGAAAACTCGAATCCCTATGTTGTCTGGCTAAAATTATTATTATTATTATTAATTATGTTAGTAAAAAGATATTAGATTACACCTGGGTCTCTTTTTACGCGCGGACTTATTTAACACAATTTTGAAGTTACGTGAGTCCATGTTTCACCGGAAGTCGAATTCCGATAATGCGCTATTACTTTAAATAATAAATTTTGCGAATATTGAAAGTAATAGTACATTATTGGAATTCGACTTTCATCTTAGTAATTTCAATATTTTCAGTGCTTTATAATAGTAAGATTTTATGCAATAATGAAATTAAAATTATGATTTCCACATTTTATGTATATACACATTAAATTTTACAAGATTATAATATAAATTTGTTCAAACATTGTGCGTGTTAATTTTGCATTTTAAATCACATTCTGTTTTTACTTTTTAAAAAAGAATGTAATCAATTATTAATCATTTAGTGTCCGCAAGTTTATTTTTAATCAGTAATAGCAGTGAGCACAATTAAAATTTAAAATTAAAAAATTAAAGACAAAATAAGAATTTAATTTTTAGTTGTTAGATTAATTACTAATTATGTTGTCACCAGAAAAACATTAACAACATGAGAGTGACGTTGGAGCTAGTTCTATTTTCTCATGTGAAGAATCTGATTTTTTTTACGAGTTTGTAAATGAACCTGTTTATTGGCAAATCGCGATAATAATTAAAATGTGTATAAAAATGTAAATTACTGTAAATTATGCATAAAAATATATTGTTTTGAATAAAATTAAATATTATAGTTAAAAAAAGTTTGTCTTGTATCAATTTTTTTCAAATTTAAATGTTTTTATTAGTCATATTTTATTTCCTTTTTTTTTGTACGAATTTTAAAGTAATTTTACGTTGGTGCTTTGCTTTTACGCAATTTTTGAAAAATCTCAGTCCATATCCCCCCTTTTTCAAGGTAAGTTACTTCTACTTTTGCACAATTTCATTTGCGTGTTTTCTGAGGAAACTATCTATCACATAAAACAAGACCCAGGTGTACTTAGAAAAAGCTCAAAGGGAAGTAGGAAGACATGCATTGGATGCAGAAGTATAGACAGCAAGGGAGGCAATTCAAGGAGAAATGGGATGGTTAAGTTTTTATATGAGAGATACAAAAAGTAACATGATAATGTTTGGTAGATTGCAGTTTATGCATAATAAAAGAATATATAAAATAGTATTTAATTGGGTTATGAGTAAAGGGCAGGTAAGAAGATGGGTCAGAAAGATAATGAGGTATGCAAAAGACTTGGATAAAGAATTTATATCAGTATATTTGTACAAAAGATTGGATGATTGTATTAAGAAAATTATTGAGTGCTATAGTAGTAAGGAATGGGATAAAAGAATAAATTTATTAATAAAGACTAAGGAGTTAGAGAGATGGAGAAATAGTATGGAGAATAAAAAGAGTTTAAATATATATAGAAATAAACAGAATATTAGGTGTGAGTTAATATATGATAATAGTAAGGAAAGTAGTTTATTGTTTAAGGCTCGAACGGGATCTTTAGCTACAAAAGAATATACATGTAAATGGAAAAATATGGGTGATTTATTTTGTAAATTATGTAAGGAAGGAATAGAAAATATTAGGCATTTGTTAATTGAATGTAAAGAGTGATTATACAGAAAGTGAATTATTGGTTTTTATGCTGGGTTTGGGAAAAGATAAGGGGGATTTAGATATAAAGGTTATAGAGTTGACAAAGATTATGTTGTGGAAATGGGATAGAGCAGATTATGGGTAAATTTAGAAAGGGGAATGTAAAATAAAGTGGCTAACAGGCTTATCTGGGCATAATTGCCAATATATTCTTGACATCGTTTAAGGAGAAGCCATAATACATCACATCATATGAAAAATTTATTTACTGTGATCAGAATGGATGAGGATGATGGTTTGCACTGACTAGATTCAAGGAGAAATAAGAAATCTTATGTATTGTTTAGACAATTGAGAAATAAAAGCACAAAGACAAACATCAGACAAATTAAGTTTAAACACATTTTAAAATTTTATTTAAGAGAGATATAAATTATAAAATAAAAGTTTATAACACATCAACCAGGATTATCTCAGGTGTGTACCAGAAAATATAAAATTTAATGCTCTGGCAGACAGAATAATTTTCTAATAGCATATTTGAAAGGAAGGAAACCAATTTCCTTCAGCTAAGAATTCACCAAAACACCGGTTTCCCCAATCAGAGATATAAAAACAATATATTCTTTAAATAAAACATGAAACCAGTGCCGGCGTGCATTTCTTGCCCCAGAAAATGTTTCAGGATCAAGAACATCATATTGCTGGTAGAAGCTGCATCTTATATTATGTTTAAATCAAAGATGATTGATTTACCCCAAGAACAAAAGAAAAATATGATTAATACACCAGAGTATAAATTATAAAATGGAAGGACATTTACATCTCCAATTTAATGAAATAACAAACTTAGAAAATACTCCAACATCAATGATTTCAAATTAATAAAATATTAAATAGCATGAAAGGAAAACTGGCATTTAAAACTGGTAAATTTAAATCAAATGATTGGACAAAACAAATCTGAGAATAATAATTAGGGGTCTCAGTGGGAGACAAGTAAATAATTAGAAAACCAGTTACATCTGCCCAAACATTTCAAGAAAGTGAAATAATTATAACAACAAATAAATTTACAATCCAAGTTTTGAATACATGCGCTGATAAAATTTAAAGCCATCTGTAAAATACAAAATAAATGTAGAAAGCTAAATCATAAATGCTGACCTAGATTTTTTTATAAGTTATTTTATCAAAGAATACATATGAAAAAAAAAATTAAAACATTAAATACTTTAGCAGAAAGTTTTTTTTTCCACTATAATTTATAAAAGGGGATTAATATTATCTTCATACTAGCAATTTATAAATAAAACAATCCTAGTTTCTTGATTCAGAGATATATGAAAATATACGATCTTGCAGGAATTTGATGAAATTGGACCAGTGAGTGTTTTTTGCCCTTGCATAATGGATCGAAACAAGAATGTCATATTGCCAGTAGAAAAGCCCTCAATAAAATACTTTTAAGGCAATTTGGGATCAATTTACATGCAAGACAAAAGAAAAATATGACTACAAAATTAAGTAATCTAGAAATTAAGAAAAGATATCTCTAACTACAGACAATGAAAACAATAAACATGATAAACCACCATCCAAAAGTGCAAACACAGTAATTAAAATCAATTATTTGACAGTAAAATAAGTACAAGTAAGCAAATTATAATTGTGCAAGACTGCTAAAGCATTTAGAAAAAGTTAGACATATAAATAGATATATTAAGCATATAAAAATACAAACTCACTAGACACTCTCCAATAAATAAAATTGTAATGAAAAGCCAATACAGTGAATAAATAGAAAGTTAAATACACCTGGGTCTCATTTTATGTGGTAGACAGGTTCCACAGAATACCCGTATTAAAAAAATCGCACAAAAATTGAGTTAATTTACTTTGAAAAATGGGGGATAGGGTCGCTATTTTTCAGAATTCACATAAAAGCAAAGCAATAAAAAAAATTACTTTAAAATTCACATAAAAAAAATAAGCAAATAAAGTATGACTAATAAATATTTCAAATATTTGAAAAAAATTAATACAAGACAAACTTTTTTTACTCTTTTTATTACTACAGTATTTAAATTTACAATTTTTCATACATATTTTACTCATTACCACCAGAATTTGTTTGGAAACTGGAAAAAAAATCATATTTGATGTGATGTGATGCATTGTAGCTTCTCCTTAAATGAAGTCAAGAATCTCTCAGCAATTATGCCCAGAGAAACCTGTTAGCCATTTTATTTTTATTCGTGATATGATGTACAACTAGTCCACTTTCTGTCTTATGTTGTGTTAATGATTTTCTGTTTCTATATTTAAAAAAATGAGATTGCAATCAAAACAAAAAGATTATACATTATCATTAGAAAGATTATTTTCAGTTTATAAAATCTTTGGTTTTTTTTTTTTATTTTAAAAATCTAAAAGATTATTTATTTCTATTATATATAACAATTTACATTTTAATGTTAAATTTTTTTGAATATTTATTGTGATATTTTTAGTAAGTATAAATCTATTATTATTATTATTATTATTATTATTATTATTATTATTATTATTATTATTATTATTATTATTATTATTATTATTATTATTATTATTATTATTATTATTATTATTATTATTATTATTATTATTATTATTATTATTATTATTATTATTATTATTATTATTATTATTATTATTATTATTATTATTATTATTATTATTATTATTATTATTATTATTATTATTATTATTATTATTATTATTCACTCATTAGTATAAATAGGCTATTTACATAGAAGCTAAAATTCTAAATACAGGTTCAGGCCATATTCACGTTATCTTATATTTTTGGAAAATTTCAAATGAAAATAAGTTATTAATAATTTAAATTTCTTGATATCTAATAAATATAGTGAAGCATGAAAAATATTAAGAAGAAACATGAATCGTATAACTTCAAAATTGCAAAAAAATAGTCCGCATAAAACAAGACCCAGGTATAATTATAAAGACTTTTATTTATTAGATTAAGCGAAGATATAACTAAAAGAATTTACCCTGGCAAGAATAAAAAAATATTTACCTTATGGTAAAGCCAAGTTTGCATAGTTCCCAAGCAAGTGAAGGCATTGAGGATCCAGTTTATTTTAGATGTTCATGGTATGACTGAAGGAGAGTTGGAAGTCAGGGATTTATCCTTTGGTTAAGTTAGCAAACATATTGATGATTACAAAATGTAGGGTAGCATATTTTGTCATCTTGAAAAGCAATAAAAAATCTTTTAACAAATGCAAATTTTTAAAAGAAATTAAATGTCCGAACTGCTACCAAAACGGTATGAATCTCAGCAGCCTAATCAAAGTGTGAAAATGAATAATGAATCTTACTTTGAAGCTGTGTGTTAGCCAAGAATAAAAACTATTGTCCCAAAATTTTCAGGGTTATTTATACCCATGCCATATTTTCTGCAACAGCTTTTCTTGTTGTCAAATTCTAGGCCTTAGGGCAGGACAAATCTCAAATCTCCCGCTCAAAGTAATTAGGAATTCTAACCACGGATTATTTTAAACAAAAACAACATAAAATTAGATCACTGCATAGAAATGATTAAAATAAAACAGACAAGAAGGTTATTAACAAGCTTGCTTGTTTTCAAACAAATTGACTAAAAACAAGTGGTGAAAGAAAACTATTTTAAAACCAATTCTATAAAAAAATTTAAAATTCCATATTTTAACTATAACTGAGTATGTGTTTTATACATATACTTTTATAAAATTTTTTTCTAAAAATAGTTTTGTTGTTTAAATTTAATAAAACACAAAAGTTAGTTCTACTTTTGTGAAGTGACCTTTGAAATGGCTACTATCTGGTTCAATGAATATATATATATATATATATATATATATATATATATATATATATATATATATATATATATATATATATATATATATATATATATATATATATATATATGGATAAATTATGGCTTTATAAGATTATTTCCAGGAGCTTTCTTGGAATCAAAACATAATAACTTATATTGTATTTGTCATTATTCCAAAAGGTTTTAACATTTGGTGCATTAATGCTTTTATTAAACTGGTTTTGATCGAAATTAAATCTTAAACCATCACTTAACCCTGAAAATTGTGAATGATAATTTTGATTATTTATATATTTATTATTTAAAAGGTAATTTTTTTTATAAAAAAATTAGTAAAACATTTAGATTTGGAATTATTAATATAAAATTTAAAAAGCTTATTAGAATTTTTTTTATCATTTAATACAAATAAATATTGTTGATGTTTGGTCAATTGTTTATATGCTCTTGTTGAGTAAAATTTTTTACATTATTCTTTGAATAGCTATTAACTTTGGAATGCACATTTTTACTAGGAAAATAAATATCTTGATTAAGTATTTCTCTACTGTATATATTAAATTTCCCCTTATTGAAGTTAAGACTGTTATTATTTTTTTCATAGTCAGTGCAAAAAGTATTTTATTTTCATAAGATATGTCAAACAAAGAAGATTTGGAGATTACTTCAGAGTCACCAACCTTATCAAAGTCCATAATGTGAAAATTATTATCTGAAATATCATAATCACCATTGTTATTATTACTCAAAATTTTATGATGTAAAAAACTATCATTTCCAGTTAAAGATGGATTCGATTTTATATTACTGGAGATTACAATATTGATATTATCATTAGAAATATGAGTTTCCAGTAAATCACATTGTATTCATATGTTATTGAAAGTAATATTTTATTATTAATATTTGAACAACTATCACAAATTTTAGCTATATTCATTATCAAACTATATATTTCCTGAAGAGACATAGATTGTAACAGTGCAAAAGTAAAATTAAATGGATTTGAAATATTGTTTTCAATACTTTTATGTACATAAACAATCTCCAAATTGGAAGTTGGTTCAATATCATTATTTAAAAAACTATCAGTAAAACCCATGACAGTTTCTCTGGTATAGTCTTTCTTTCAAAATTTCATTCAATCAATAAATTTTATTCTGATTCTAAAAGATTTTTATTATCTATTAACTTATTTTCTTCAACAGTCATTTGATCCAATTTAATAGGTAAATTATTACATTCTTTACACTGAAAAATTCTAAACCAACTGATTTAAAATTTCTGCATCAAGTCAAGTTTGACAATTACAAACATGAAAAATGAAATTAACCATGACATATATCAGAGCACTTCATTCTAGAACCTAGACATACCAGACACATCTTCATTTCAATAATTCCATTTAATGTTATCAATATTTAAGTCTGATCTATGTGCAGATGAACCATTCATTAAATCCATAAAAGAATCAGAATCACTTTCTATATTAGTACCAGAGGATGCAATAATTTCAACAAATTAAAAATCCTTCTCCTTTTTTTTTCAAAAACTATTTTATTATATCAATAATGAAGTATATATATATATATTGAAACAGTAAGATTCATATTCAAATAATGAAGTATATATATATATATTGAAACAGTAAGATTCATATTCAAATCTTAAGTTTCACCTTTTTCTGTCTTCTCTCACTGACCGGTCTATCACGCCCAAATTTAAACTTTTTGATATCGAATTGTGTGTGTAACAATATTAAAAATGTATAAATATATGTAGAATTAGACATAAACATGCACACATTTCGATCTCAAATTAAACGCAATAAATAGGGATAAAATAATATAATTTAGATTTCTTAGTTATATGATTTTGTATAATTTTAATCATTTATTTTGGATTATAAAGTTCGTATTTATTGCTTTGTTTAAATTTCATTTAATAATAATTCTAAAAAAATCTGATGTAATATTTAATTAAAAGTTAAAATAATCTTATGTTCACTTTTTGTTTTTGAAATTTAAAAGCATCGGCCAGTGATAGATAATAGATTAATTAAAGAAAAATTCCCCAAAATATAATTAGTAAATGTAAAATGTAAACAATAGAACGGCAGCTTTCTTTAATTAAAAACCAACAAAATGCGTTGATTATCCTCAGGGCAGATTAAATAGAAGCTAAAAATACCTTAACAAAAATGTGAGAGATCAAGATAAAAAAAGAGGCCATCTTAGACTTGCTGGAGACATTCACTTAAACTTTAGCTTTGCTCTCGATCACTGAGAGTCTCCAAAAATATAAAAATAATTTGTTCCTGCCAAGGTATGACCGAGTAAAGCACCTAGATTATTCTCCATCGGGAGATGGCCTATCGGATGCTGAACTTTCCATTGCCCATCATAAATTCACCATGAAGATCTGCTGCCTGAAATAAATGAAAAAGCTACTGCTGCTGTGAAATTAAATGAAATATCTAAATACAAGAAAGAATTGCCACTCACGAACTATTTGCTACTTAACCAATGGAATCAGAAAACTTCTTATAAAGCAGGTAGCTGTCAGTGTTCAAACTCTAGAGTACTCTAATAATATGCTATAGCTCTTCTTCATAATACTTATCTAAATTATAAAATGTAAAAACTATCATTTATATAACTAAAATTGAATAATTAATATAATGTGTAAATTTCTCTAATAATCTAGCTTACCTCACTCTATCTTTCGTGGGTGCGTATTTCTATAATCAACATGTTTATCTATAGTTATTATTTAATTATTGCATGCTCATAATTGTCTCAATTTTCAAAGTAAATCTATGATCGCTTGAAACAAAGAATGCGTGTCAAATTTTCATTAATATTTACTTTCCTTAATAACTTCACTTTCATATAAATCGACACGCATTCAGTGCATCATTTATTGTAATGCAGGGTCTACTACTTCGCAAATGGCTGGCTTATTAGTTGTAATAACTCCCAGTTTATATATATTTTGTATTTATTAAATTTAATGAATAATTCTAGAAAATCCCATTTCTTTGAGAGTCGCCAGGGTTCTTGAGTAAATGTTGGTAATGTAGGGCCAAGTCAGAAATCTATTTAAATCTCATCATAACCATTTATACAGTATACATGTGTTACGTTTCAGAGACACGATGACCCATTCCACCGCGAAATTTCCGGATTCTTCAGGGTTGAAATTAACCCCAGTCGTCCTACACAAGAGGACATAATAAATGCTCCCATAGGATTTAACCTGTCATGCAGCCAGCTGGAAAATTGCGACACATACTGCTTGTCCCTGGTTATGCTTATGTGACACCTTACTTCGTCGGGCTGCGGCAGAGACCAGCCCGATAGTTTTATAAACTCATTCACGGCATTGCAGTTTCAATATACTGCCATTCCATATCGCCTTTCTAAAGTGTACCACGTGTTCCTTTGCTCAATTTTATTATTCTATATCTCACTCCGCCTCTGCATTATCTTCATAAATCACTCTCAAATAAATGTTTGCCCTTAGTTATAAATAAATATTTTAATTAAATAAATATATGTCTGCCCATTACTCTTATAACCCATACTTTAGACTCTTGCATTGCAAAGGTATAAATCCCTCCAGGCATGCATTAGAAATACTTACTCAAGAATTTTAGGTAGCTAGATTAAGCCTTCAAATAAGTGAATTCCCTTTGTAAACATTGCAGTATCGGAAATATCGCTACAGAATTCCCAATATAAAATAATGTGTAAATAAATAAATGTATTCTTTAAAATATAATCATGTTGCAAATCCTGCTACTGAAGCTTTTAGTCCATAAAATATTATTAATGATTGTTTTATTAAAATGTATTAATAAATAATTTTAAACTATACGTCTGCAATTACATTTCATTTATTCGATACCCATTCTATCTAATATTTCCTTGATTATGTAAATATGGATGTTTAATTAATATTAGTTTGATTATTGGCTAACTCGAGAATAAAATCATGAATCTCTTGCATATCCCTGACCACCGTGCCTAAGGAAATATTTACTAATGTCGCATCAGATGCGTTGTTTCGTGGATTGTATTGTGGAACTGATAAACTATGTTCGAACTCAGTACCACGGTTGGCTTCGCTACTCAATGGTGCTGCTGTTCTGTATGGTGGTCGAATTCTGCACTATGTTTATGAGTCACACGTTTTCTGACCGTTACATAGTTAAATTTTTTTTTTAGCATTTGGCGCTTTCCAATGTGGAGCTTCCGATACAAAAAACTCATATATACCCTGAGCAAAATATAATGCATATAAATTTCTTTTAGCGTTCGTTACTCGAGTTAGCTAATTAATCTATATATATACGATTTTGTTTTGATAAAAATAATGAAAAAAAATAAATCAAGTGAAATAATGTGGGTCGAGTGAATGAAAAGACAGCAGGTGTAATAACAAATTTAAGAAAATCAGGGATGTGTGTGTAATTTAAGAAGGAACGAAAATACTCGGATCTAATGAAATATTTTATATATAAATGTCAAAAAAAAAGTAATCAGTCGCTAAATAAGAAAGCAAGTAGCATTGCATTTTTTTTATTAAAACACCGTTATATATATAGCATAGACAGCAGAAGCTTGTTATATAGGTTAATAGTAAATATTTTGTTGAAAGTACAAATATATATATCATAGACAGCAGTAGCTTATTAGACGCGTTACCAGTAGTTCGCTATAATATATATGTTAAATATGTTAAACGCAGCAATATAGAGATAGGGCAATGTAGAGTAGGTGAGGGCAGCAAAAGAGTGTATAGGGCCAATATACCGGTGGGGAGTAGTCAAATGCTAGTAGTATAAAATAAATAAATAATATTAAGAAAAATGGAAGCAGAAAATGATAGAATAGCATCAATGAACTTCAGTCTAAGGTTACTTGAAATATTTAGAGAGAGTAAAGAAGAATGGAGGAAAATACGTGAGGAAGCGAGAAGAAGATATGAACCCAAAACGAGTCAGGAAGAGGAGGAGATAAGAGCTAGAGAGCATCAGAAAATTGATAGGGATATGTTGATATATCGTGAAATGATCAACGAACATTATGGAATATCCCCAGTTAGTAAAAAGGAAGAAGAAATTAAAGATATGGAAAAGGAAAGGGAATTAGAAATACTTGACAAACCGATGATAGTAGATGAGCAAATAGACCTTATTCCAATTGATGAAGGCCCACAAGAACCGTTGAGTGAAAGCAGTAAAAAGGAGACAAGCATGGACGGGGACAAAAGAATAGGACCAAAAGTCACGGAAGAAAACATGGAAATGGACAGTGGATACCAAAGCCACTTACCAAAGATGGTCCACGTTAAAATATTTAGAGTGGAAATAAGGGTAAAACCTCAAACTTACCTAGAGAGCTCACAGAAGTTCTTAAAATTTCATAAGAAAGGGCCAGATGTGCAGATAGCTATAGCTAGTAACCATCTGCAGGGATCTGCCAAAAACTGGTAGAATATCGGGAAGTGGAACGTTAGAACGATCCAGCGTAGCATGGCGCTAACCATCCAACCATTAATGACAGGCATTCAAATAAAAGATATAGGAGAAATGGTTGAATTTCTTACTACCGTGGATTTGAACCATTGGGCCAAAGAACCACCCGATAAAAGGCAACGATTAGAAAACCCAAGGCCGCAGTCATCGATGATGAGAGATCGGTATTATCCACCGGACCCAGGGTTGTAAAAATATTAGACTATTAGGACGGATTAAACGTATATGAAAATAGTAAAATGAACTTGATATAATGAACTTGGTTGAATGGATTGTACTTTAGTCACATAGGGTTTTAGATAGAAATTTTATTATATATATTATTGTTTTAATTACTATTACTCTTAAAAATTTTTTTTATATTATACTAACTAATCCTATTCTAAGAATTTTTTATATATATACATTCAGTTTAACTAATTACTACTATGATTTTAACCAGACATGGCCAAATTAGGCCATTTTAATTAAACTATAAATTCTAGATCCGGGTATATAAATTGTTCATTGCTTCATGTAATCTCTGCTTTTTCTATATTTCAATATATCTGTAAAAACAATAATAATGTTTTCATCTTTAAATTATGTAATGTAAATTTTTTTTTCTCTTTCTTGCCTCCTTTGTTTTCCCTTAATTGTTCACGGGAAGTACGGGGAAATGAAACAGTAAGATTCATATTCAAATCTTAAGTTTCACCTTTTTCTGTCGTCTCTCACTGACCGGTCTATCGCGCCCAAATTTAAACTTTTTGATATCGAATTGTGTGTATAACAATATTAAAAATGTATAAATATATGTAGAATTTGGCATAAACACGCACACATTTCGATCTCAAATTAAACGCAATAAATAGGGATAAAATAATATAATTTAGATTTCTTTTAGTTATATGATTTTGTATAATTTTAATCATTTATTTTGGATTATAAAGTTCGTATTTATTGCTTTGTTTAAATTTCATTTAATAATAATTCTAAAAAAATCTGATGTAATATTTAATTAAAAGTTAAAATAATCTTATGTTCCCTTTTTGTTTTTGAAATTTAAAAGCATCGGTCAGTGATAGATAATAGATTAATTAAAGAAAAATTCCCCAAAATATAATTAGTAAATGTAAAATGTAAACAATAGAATGGCAGCTTTCTTTAATTAAAAACCAACAAAATGCGTTGATTATCCTCAGGGCAGATTAAATAGAAGCTAAAAATACCTTAACAAAAATGTGAGAGATCAAGATAAAAAAAGAGGCCATCTTAGACTTGCTGGAGACATTCACTTAAACTTTAGCTTTGCTCTCGATCACTGAGAGTCTCCAAAAATATAAAAATAATTTGTTCCTGCCAAGGTATGACCGAGTAAAGCACCTAGATTATTCTCCATCGGGAGATGGCCTATCGGATGCTGAACTTTCCATTGCCCATCATAAATTCACCATGAAGATCTGCTGCCTGAAATAAATGAAAAAGCTACTGCTGCTGTGAAATTAAATGAAATATCTAAATACAAGTAAGAATTGCCACTCACGAACTATTTGCTACTTAACCAATGGAATCAGAAAACTTCTTATAAAGCAGGTAGCTGTCAGTGTTCAAACTCTAGAGTACTCTAATAATATCCTATAGCTCTTCTTCATAATACTTATCTAAATTATAAAATGTAAAAACTATCATTTGTATAACTAAAATTGAATAATTAATTTAATGTGTAAATTTCTCTAATAATCTAGCTTACCTCACTCTATCTTTTGTGGGTGCGTATTTCTATAATCAACATGTTTATCTATAGTTATTATTTAATTATTGCATGCTCATAATTGTCCCAATTTTCAAAGTAAATCTATGATCGCTTGAAACAAAGAATGCGTGTCAAATTTTCATTAATATTTACTTTCCTTAATAACTTCACTTTCATATAAATCGACACACATTCAGTGCATCATTTATTGTAATGCAGGGTCTACTACTTCGCAAATGGCTGGCTTATTAGTTGTAATAACTCCCAGTTTATATATATATTGTATTTATTAAATTTAATGAATAATTCTAGAAAATCTCATTTCTTTGAGAGTCGCCAGGGTTCTTGAGTAAATGTTGGTAATGTAGGGCCAAGTCAGAAATCTATTTAAATCTCATCATAACTGTTTATACAGTATACATGTGTTACGTTTCAGAGACACGATGACCCATTCCGCCATGAAATTTCCGGATTCTTCAGGGTTGAAATTAACCCCAGTCGTCCTACACAAGAGGACATAATAAATGCTCCCGTAGGATTTAACCTGTCATGCAGCCAGCTGGCAAATTGCGACACATACCGCTTGTCCCTGGTTATGCTTATGTGACACCTTACTTCGTCGGGCCGCGGCAGAGACCAGCCCGATAGTTTTATAAACTCATTCACGGCATTGCAGTTTCAATATACTGCCATTCCATATCGCCTTTCTAAAGTGTACCACGTGTTCCTTTGCTCAATTTTATTATTCTATATCTCACTCCGCCTCTGCATTATCTTCATAAATCACTCTCAAATAAATGTTTGCCCTTAGTTATAAATAAATATTTTAATTAAATAAATATATGTCTGCCCATTACTCTTATAACCCATACTTTAGACTCTTGCATTGCAAAGGTATAAATCCCTCCAGGCATGCATTAGAAATACTTACTCAAGAATTTTAGGTAGCTAGATTAAGCCTTCAAATAAGTGAATTCCCTTTGTAAACATTGCAGTATCAGAAACACCGCTACTGAATCCCCAATATAAAATAATGTGTAAATAAATAAATGTATTCTTTAAAATATAATCATGTTGCAAATCCCACTACTGAAGCTGTTAGTCCATAAAATATTATTAATGATTGTTTTATTAAAATGTATTAATAAATAATTTTAAACTATACGTCTGCGATTACATTTCATTTATTCGATACCCATTCTATCTAATATTTCCTTGATTATGTAAATATGCATGTTTAATTAATATTAGTTTGATTATTGGCTAACTCGAGAATAAAATCATGAATCTCTTGCATATCCCTGACCACCGTGCCTAAAGAAATATTTACTAATGTCGCATCAGATGCGTTGTTTCGTGGAACTGATAAACTATGTTCGAACTCAGTACCACGGTTGGCTTCGCTACTCGATGGTGCTGCTGTTCTGTATGGTGGTCGAATTCTGCACTATGTTTATGAGTCACACGTTTTCTGACCGTTACAATATATATATACAGTCATTTTCAAGGATTTGCAATCAACAATATGAAATACATATTTATAAATAAACTTCAGTTACATAAATACCTTCATCTTACATTAACATAAACAGTAACAAACATATTTAACATACATAATTATATTATACTTACATCTCTATCCCACTGCTATTTTTTTATTACTCTTTCTTCTATATTATTTAATGACATATCTATTCTTAAAATCATCCAAGTAACTTTTTATACAAATTTAAAAACCAATCAAATAACCTTTCTTTTTTTTAAAATCTTATCTAAAACCCATCTCAAAATTACATTCCTAAACTATAGCTTTAAATGAATATAAAAACAAATACAAACATATTTTTTATACAAAAAAAAAAAAAAACCTTTTAACAATTTACCTAATTCATTTTTTTTATACATTATTATAGATTCTTTATCTACTCCATTAATTCTATTTAAAGTAGGTTTAAGTATAGGGGATTAGAACTAAAATATTCAAGCATTCAACTATCCACACTATCGCATACAACTGATACATGACCACACACATGTAGAAAATATAAATAATCACCAATATAAGTATTTTGTGCTAAAGCAGCACTCATCAGTTGGTCCAGATTATCATCTTCGCCATATATATATATATATATATATATATATATATATATATATATATATATATATATGAAAAGAAAGTTACTGTTAACACTAACTGAAATAATTATAGAAAATATACAAACCATTATACAATTACAAATATCCAGTAACACCCTCTGTTACTGGATATTTGTAATTGTATAATGTATTTATATATATATATATATATATATATATATATATATATATATATATATATATATATATATATAATCAGTACTCAGTTTATATTAAGATAGGAAATCTACATACTTTAATGGACAGGCTTCAATCCATTCCAAACTCCAACTTTTCAGCCATCCATATCATTAAAAATCTATATATATTATTGGGCATGGCAATAATATTAGTATCATCAAGGGACTTGAGTTTTCATCATCAGTTTTTTAATGATATGGATGGCTAAAAAGTTGGAAGTTGGAGTGGATTGAAGCCTGTCCATTAAAATATGAAGATTTTCTAACTTAATATAAACTAAGCACTGATTATATATATATATTAATAAAAATATACACAAATATTATAGACAACTACATTAATAAATATTTAATTTATTACACCGAATCGATTTTCGTTCAAAATGAACCTTTTCAAGATGTTAGAATAAATAAAAAAGTCACGTGATTTATATTAACGTACCACACACTTATTGTTCAAATTAAATCCTAAAAATTATTATAATTTGATACAGCTGTTTGATATTTAGACTGATTTTATTATTATTTTTCTTAAGAGTAGTAGTGTGTGAAGGAAGAATTGTGTGTTCTAATTTGAAAGGTAAGACTTAAATCTTTTAGTCTGTTGAGAAGCAAATGAGTAAAATTCAGAGTTATTCTGAAGAAAATTCAAATGAAAAAGTTAAACATGATTTCTTAGTAATGGATGACAAAAATGTTTCTATGCAAAATGAGTTTAAAACATCAAAAACAATGTCAACAAAAGATATAAAAAAGAAATCTATTAAAATTTCCTGTGAAACTTCTTTTGAAAATGAAAATGAAACAAATAATTCAAGTAATTCAAAAATAATATTGAAAGAAAGCGTTGTTAAACCTAATTCTAAATTAGAACGTTATGATAATTCAAATAACAATGGAAATGGAAATTTAGAACAAAAAAAATTTATTGTAGCAAATGCTTCAATTCATTCTATTAAAAGTTCAAATGAGCAAATTACAAAAAAGTAAAAAAAAGTACTACTACGTAAAGATTTTTCTAACACTAATATCATTTCTAGACAAATATCAAATTTTAAAACTTCTGAAGTTCAAAAAATAAATAATGAAAATGGTATTGAATTGCCAACAAATGTTGACTTAAGCCCTGCTTCAGAAAATGTAAAAGAAAATAATCCAAAATTGAAAAATCAAAACTTCCACGATTATGTGGGTATTTATAATCAAGAGTCTATTGGAAATGAAAATAACAATACTCTAATTTCATCTCCTAATATTTTGAATGATAAAAAGTTTAGTTTTGAGTTATATAATAAAACTAAAAATTCAAACTAAAAAAAAATTGCATAGAAGATAGTGATGATTCTTCAAATGAAATTAGCAATTTGATTGATACCAGGGTTAATGATAAAGAACATAAGACTGTGGATAAAGCTAAACAAAATAAAACTGTTGAAGTTTGCAAGAATATAAATAAAGACAATAGTTATCATTACTCAGTATTACATGAAAATGATAATAAAGGAATTAATGAAAATAAAATGAGCTATGCTCAGAAGGTTAAAACTAAAATACCAACAAACAATTGTACTATCTCACATCATTCTTCACAAAACTCACTTCTCTCTCTAGACCTTGAAGATGATGATGAAGAAACAGAGCAAACTCATTTTGATCACACAAAAGTATCAATTATTAATGCAAAAAAATGCAGATAATTCTTTTACTCCCTCATGGGACGATTTTGATAAAATCAATAAAAAATTTAATTTATCTATTCCTCAAGCACTTTTAGACTCTTTCAAAGTATATTAAAAGGAGAACACATTAATTATCTCAGCAACTAACAATGACATTAAACCTTTACTCTTCCCTATAGATTTATTATATAACACTCTTATTTTAAATAAACATTGGAATTATATAAATAAAGTGTATCATCATCAAAACAAAAGATATCTTATTTTAGAATTTGCTTCTATTACATACAAAACAGCTTTTATAAATACTTACAGAATGCTTGGAGATTTATGGTTATGTAAAGTTGATTTAAATATAAAAAGATCCCTAAAGGGTATTATAAGAAATTGCTACCCAGGATTTGATTCATATGATCTTCAAAAAATACTAAACATTTATGGCATAACTTCAGAGTTTTTTTTTTAAATGAGAAGGGAGCTCCTTCCCATGTGCTTTCGAACATAGCCTCATTTAATTTAGCCCTTAAAGAAAATATCACTGCTCTAGACATCCCATCATCTCATACGGTTGCAAAGACTAACTTAGTAATAAGTTTTCAAGGAGTTCCATCACAGTGCTATATATGCAAATCAAGAGACCATCTAATTAAAGACTGTCAGAAAAGTTTTTGCCAAAGATGTAATATTAAATCAATTAAGTTTCACCGTTGCCCAGTTTTGGATTATCAAAACAAACAACGGGAAGATTCCTGTTTTGCATCAAACATTGATCATCATAGAAATTCTTTTTCTCATAATTCTTCTTCAATTATTAATATTCAAAATAGGCAAAGCAGCCAATTAGAAAAAAATCAACAACTCAAATCACAAGAGATTACAGGGATTCTTCACGGAGAAATAGAAAAAAATAAAAAAGAAATAGAAGTTCAATGTTTTCTTAATACTTCTGAACAATTAATTAATTCTCATTTAAATAAGAGTTTACCAAGATTACATAAACGAAAAAAAGAAAGAAATTTAATTACAAATTTAGATAAAACTACTGAAATAATAACAAATGATTCTTCTAATAGTTCAAGCACACTTTGTGGCTCTGATAATGACTTAAATTCTATTACTAAACATCCTAACAAAAAGAAAATTAAAAAAAATCAAGAATATGAAAATGAATTAAATAATCTAATGCAAGTAGATCATTAAGTACAACAAATAATGTGATTGCTTATATCACTCCTACAAATTCAGGGTCACATCTTAATTTATTAACACCTGAAGTGGTAGAAGACAAAGAGAGTGATTTCCAATTCTCACCCTTAGTTGGATTTGATGTATTGGAATGATTCTTTCATTTTTTCCATTGATGCCTAATCAAATTTAATTTATATTTTAAAATTCTAGTTTTTATCAATACTCAATGAAAATTAAAATAATAGGTATACATGTAAGAGGATTAAACTCTTTAAAACGTGTCTATGCTATAAAATATTTTTTCTTAAAAGAAACACCAGATATTATTTTCTTTGCAGAAACTAAATTACATATAAACAGAAACTGCAAAATATCAGAAATTTTATCTTCATTAGGTCTATTTAAATTCTCCATAGCAAATTCTCCATCAGGAGGAGTTGCATTCATAGTAAATCGCATCTCTAAATTTACAACCTTTAATATTATCCATTTAGATTCAAATGTTATAATAGTTAATTTAGTATTTGGTCAGACAAACCTAAATGTAATATATCTCTATCTACAAAATAATAGTAATACGATTTATCAAGTAATAAATATAATTAACTTGGATCTTTATCATAGTTCAGCATCAACTATTCTATTGGGCGATTTTAATCTTCCTTATCACACATTTAACAGAAAATATTTACATTTAATTAATTATGGTCTCATGTCAGCTCAAGGTTTCTTTAATAATAATGCTTATTTTTTTTACACAAAACAGTATTCTTCACTTATAGATTTGATTTATTACTCTCCTGACATACATTTCAAGATTGAAACATCTCTAAAACATGTTTTTTTCTCTGATCACCTAGCTTTAAAAATTTTGCTTTGCATAAATGGGCCAATTAATATTATTGATGGTCTTCCAAGAACATCAAACTAATTACTAAATTTACAACTCCCGAGGCCTACATTTATTTTCACAAGGAAAATATCCTATCTCAGCCACCGATTGATGCCTGGTTTACTTTTACTGAAATTCTAAGAGCTATAAGCAATTATTTTTGTAGAAAACAAAATGGACTATGTAAAATGCTAAAAGAAATGGATTCTCTGTCTGCCATAATGAATTCAATGCCCTCTACGACACTTAATATTAATAAAATACTTCAAATTAAAATTAAATATAAAGAATTACAAAGGGCACTAGCTGAAAATACTTCTATTAAGAGATCTAAAGTTTTTCTAGCCAGTAGACATGCCTGGACTAAAAGTTATATTCGTTGGGCATTAGGATCAAAAACAAAACTTATTACATCTTTATCCATTTTAGACAATGGAGCCAACTATGCTGGTTCTTCAGTGCTAATGATTATTAGGAATTTCTTCTTCAATAAATTTCATACAACATCCACAATCAAATTAGAACCATATTCAACAATAGTCAAAAAAATGATCATGAAATAACTGAGCAATTAATTTTAAACAAATTAAATTCACTTCCTGAAAAAACACATCCTGGCTCTCATGGCCTCCCAAAATTTGTACTATCACATTTGGCTCACTTTACTGTTCCAATTATAAAAGGTGTCATTGACGTCATAGCCTCAAGTTGTCAAGACATACCTGGCCTCTACCCTATTTCATTGGTGCCTTTTTTAAAAAAGAAAGGTCTTCCCTCTATTACATCAAATATAAGACCTATCTCTATGACTCCTCTTCTTATTAAAATCATAGAAGGGCTGATTAAAGACAAGATTCAACAAAACATTTTAGATAATATTTCTTCTACTCAATATGCAAAGAAAGGTTCATCCACAATGCATGCAATTTGCCTTTTCAAAATTTTAACAGAATACATTAGAATTAAGAGACAATCAAAGCCAATAGCTGTACAACTAGATATTATAGCAGCATTTGATTCAGTAAGAATTGAAATATTAATGAAAACACTACAACAATATGGAATTCCCTCCGTCTATCTTACTATGATAGAGAATCTTCTATTTAATAGAGAAATTTTCATTACACTCAATGGTAGAATTGCACCTAGCTTTAAACCATCAATTTCTATTCCTCAGGGCTCACCATTGAGTGCACTTTTATTCATTGCTTATATTAACCCCCTTCTCATAGAAATGGAAACAAAACTTCCTGGAGTTTTTGTTCCTTTTCTAAACAAAGAAATAAAACATCTTGCATATATGGATGATATTGTTGTAATTCTGCCATCAGCTAAACACCTACCAGAACTTGAAAAAATCCTTAAAAAAGTTTTCATCGGAATACAAATTAAATTTTAATTTAGAGAAATCTGCAGTTTGGAAACTTCATTCAGGAGAAAATGTCCCTGCATGTTTCTCATCAAAACTTCAACCTTTTTTAGGTATACCACTGTACCTTTCACCAAACAAAATGAGAAAAATGTTTACAAGACAAACTGATTATATCAACAAAAAAAAATAATAGATTCTCTAAAAAGCATTTACTTATCTTTATATGATAAAGTTCTCTTAGTAAATTCTTTTGTTTTCAACAGAATTAATTATTATTTACCGATTTTAAACCCTACTAAAAAAATTACTTCGCAAATTAACTCATTGTGCTCTGGCCTCCTTTGGGAAAAAAAAGTGGTCTGTATCAGTATACGTAAAATGCAAAATCCAAAAATACATTAATGGCCTAGGTTTACATTCAATTAATACATTATTAATTAAAAATATAGTTAATTTATTCTACTACATCAAGATTGAATTCAATTACCAAAACATTATTGACACAGTCATTCCCACAGATACGCCTCCCCAGAATATTAAAAAAAATTGGCTACAACTTCTCATCTCACTTATTGATAAACAAATGGATTTAAATGAAATTCTTTTTAATAATAAGCACACATATTGGGACACGTTTAAAATGATAAATCCTCAGCTAATATGCCCTCCTAGTTATCTTGAAGTGACTAATATCAATCTTTTTAATAAAATGAGAAAATGGTATTTAATGCCTAAATATATTGATTTTATCATTAAAATAAATCTATCTTCACTTCCTACCAACGATTTCCTTGTTTCAAATAAAGGATTTAAAAGGATTGATTCCTTATGTATTTTGTGTAAAAAAGATAGTGAAACATTTGATCATATTCTTGTTTCTTGCTCGGGACTAAGAGAAACAAAATATATAATTCAAAATTATTTCAATAATCACAATCCAGAACTCTTTGATATCATTCATAATATTAAAATGGGTAATTTCTGCAATATCAGAAGATGCATATTTATTAACCATGTAATATGGTTACTTAGATGTCATATAGTTATAACCAATTCTCCATTGGACTCAATTCTATTCGAAAAAAAAAGATAAGCTTCTTGCATCCAAAGAAATCTACCTATCCACATGGACTGGTTCTTAGTACAAGAAATTCAGGAAGTTATTAGTAAAAATGTAAATTTATACTAGATTTTTTTTGTTGTCTAGAGAAATTCATTTGTAACACTTTATATAAAATAAAGTCTATATTCTTTAAAAAAAAAATTAAAATTTTTAATGTTTAACTGACGACTTTCACCTCAAATTCACGGATTCCTGGTGCAAAATGCAGAAACTTAGCATCCTTTAACCTTAATAATAAAGGCTTCATAAAAATTATGACAAATCAAGGACAGTTTATAAAATTTACCGTCAACAATCAGAAGACACGGATGACATCAAATGTCTGTAGAGTTAAAAGAAATCAGATGGCATATATTCAATATAGCAGTTTTCTTAATCTTGTTTATAAAAATCTTTAAATAAACTAAAAGATAGTATATCCACTGAATTATATAAAAATTTGCATTTTTCTTTAGTAGTCTAAAGTCATTTCTTCGTTAATATTAATACTTCTATGACGTTCTAATTTAAAAGCATTTCTAAAATTTTCTTCAATAATATTTCATATGATGGAATTAGAATCCATTATGCTGCCTTAATAAAATACTTTAATAAAAATATAAACAAATATTATAGACAACTACATTAATAAATATTTCATTTATTACATCGAATCGATTTTCGTTCAAAATGAACCTTTTCAAGATGTTAGAATAAATCAAAAAGTCACGCGATTTCTATTAACGTAGCACACACTTATTGTTCAAATTAAATCCTAAAAAATATTAAAATTTTTGATGTTTAACTGACGACTTTCAACTCAAATTCACGGATTTCTGGTGCAAAATTCAGAAACTTAGCATCCTTTAACCTTAATAATAAAGGCTTCATAAAAATTATGACAAATCAAGGATACAGTTTATAAAATTTACCATCAACAATCAGAAGACACGGATGACATCAAATGTCTGTAGAGTAAAAAGAAATCAGATGGCATATATTCAATATAGCAGTTTTCTTAATCTTGTTTATAAAAATCTTTAAATAAGCTAAAAGATATTACATCCACTGAATTATATAAAAAACTTGCATTTTTCTTTAGTAGTCTAAAGCCATTTCTTCGTTAATATTAATACTTCTATGACGTTCTAATTTAAAAGCATTTCTAAAATTTTCTTCAATAATATTTCATATGATGAATATAATATAATATAATATATTTTAGTTTATTTAAAGATTTTTATAAACAAGATTAAGAAAACTGCTATATTGAATATATACCATCTGATTTATTTTAACTCTACAGACATTTTATGTCATCCGTGTCATCTGATTGTTGATGGTAAATTTTATAAACTGTGTCCTTGATTTGTCATAATTTTTGTGAAGCCTTTATAATTATTAAGGTTAAAGGATGCTAAGTTTCTGAATTTTGCACCAGGAATCCGTGAATTTGAGTTGAAAGTCGTCAGTTAAACATTAAAAATTTTAATAATTTTTAGGATCTAATTTGAACAAAAAGTGTGTTCTACGTTAATATAAATCGCATGACTTTTTGATTTATTCTAACATCTTGAAAAGGTTCATTTTGAACGAAAATCGATTCGATGTAATAAATTAAACATTTATTAATGTAGTTGTCTATAATATTTGTTTATATTTTTATTAAAGTATTTTATTAAGGCAACATAATGGATTCTAATTCCACCATATGAAATATATATATATATATATAAAAAAAAAAAAAAAATATATATATATAAGGAAGATGATAATCTGGACCAACTGATGAATGTCGGTTTAGCACGAAATATGTATATTGGTGATTATTTATCTTTTCTACATGTGTGTAGTCATGTATCAGTTGTATGAGATAGTGTAAATAGTTGAAGGGTGCTTGAAAATCTGAATTCAAATCACCTATACTTACAATTAAAACTCCCAGGTTTGTGAAGAGTGCCTAGTTTTCAAATATTTTAAAGTAGAATTATATTTTTTATATAAAAAAAGTTTTACCATCCTTTCCCTGCAATTTTTTACCATTTCCAACATTTTAATATTAAATTCCTTATGACCTAAAACTTTACAATGTATGTAAATATTTGAATTTTTGTCATATAAATGTTGTCTAAGTCTAGTTTTTAATGTATTCTTTGTTGTACCAATATATGAAATCTTTCCCCCCTCCCTTTTACAATTTAAACGTTCAATTAAATAAATTCCATTCATTTTGTCAATTTCTATATTTTTTTTATCATTAATTAAATTTCCTGAATTCAATTTCTTTTTACATACTGATTTAATAATTGGCCTACTTTCCCTCTTGCATTTATTATTTATACTTTTTATAATCTTTTCAATCTTCATAAAACTTTCTCTAGAGACATTATAACTATTATATATAAAATTATTTACATCTTTCCCATTGTTTCTTTTCTTTATTATTCTTTTAATATTTTTATTACATAATTTATCAATAACTTTAACTGGATAATTATTTTTGATACCTTCCTCTTTTATATTACAAATTTCTTTTGTAAATAATTTTTCTTCAGAACATAAATTAATTGCTCTATTTATCCTATTATTAATAATATTAATTTTATGTTCATATTCAATATCTGAATCCCAACTACTTAACAAACCATAAAAAGTTTCTTTGATGAATACACTTGTTTCAACAGCAACCTTACAATTCCTAATCACTTTTTTTTATTATAACATCCATATAAGTAATTACATTATATTTTTTTCCATAGTAAACCTAATGTCATCATCAATTGAATTAACATACCTTATAAAACTTTCAGATTTTCTATAGTTGCCATTGAACACTAAAAAATAATCGTCAACATACCTCACCCCAAAAAAGTTTTATATTTTGTAATACAAAAATATTGATCTTCATAATCCTCCATAAAAATAGCAGCTAACAATCCACTCATACCATTCCTCATACTCATTCCTTTACAATGTTTATAATATACCTCATTATATTTAAATACTACATCTTTACAACAAATATTTAACATATCATACAATTGATTACATTCCATTTTTAAACTCTTATTATTATCTTTAATATATCTATTCAATATTATATCAAATGCTTTATGTGTTACAGTATTCGTGTACATATTATATATATCAAATTTAATAAAAACACATTTTTATACTTATTTCCCTCTAAAAAACATTTAAAGTCTTTACAAAATCATATGAATTACTTACATTATTTTCTTTTTTTTTCATTTCAACATATTTTTAAAAATTTTGTTATCTAACCATTTAGGGAAATTTTCGTAATACATATCCACATTACTAATAATAGGTCTTAATGGTATTCGTAATTTATGTATCTTAGATATCCCATATATACTTATACATACTATTAATCATTTTATTTTTTTCTATACCATCATTCTTTCTAATTCTTTCAAAATAGTCCTCATCCAATATTTTTTTTCATTTTTTTATCATATTCTTCCTTCATCATAATTATCATACTAGATGTTTTATCTCCTCTCAAAATTATTTACTTTTAATTTGACTAATAATTCTCCTTTCATATTCATTTTTCATATTTACACTCCAAATTATTTATCATATTATATTCCAACTCTTCCATTCTGTATTGAAACTCTCTCAACATCATATCATTTTTTACCATTCTTATAACCATTATACATAATTAAACTATTATTATTAATTTCCCTAATTTTATCAATTAATAATTTATTTTTTGCTTCAATTTCAAAAATATCTTTATTAACATTACTATTTATTATAGGAATATACTTTAAATATTTCTCCAAAATCTCTTTCTCCTTTATATCAAATTTCATTCCAGTTAAATTAATTATAAGATTATTTTTATTATTATCACATCCATTGTACTTATTATTAATATAATCTTTTTTGATTATTCCCACACCTAAATACATCAAATTAATTTTATTAATTTTTTATTATGTCTAACTCTTATTATATTCTTATAATATCTCATTTTATTCAAATAACAATATCTTAAAATATATTCTTCTTTCAAATTTATTAATGTTTTTGATTTTTCATATATCTCTTTAACCTTATTTAATAAAATATCTTTCTCTTTATATAAAATCCTAATATATTTCTTAATCAACTTTTTTTTGCAATATATTCATATATTTTTCTCCAAAAATATTTCTAAACACTTTAAATTTAATAAATTTTAAAATTATTTTAGAATAACAACAATCCTTCATAAATTTAATATCCAATTGTTTTTAACTACTTTTAATTTGCATTTAATCCTTTCATTTATTACTTTAATACAAATATTTATAATAAACTTATTTTTAAATCCATATATAAACTATTTAAAAAACTTTTCATATTCATTTTCAGATATCCACCTTAAAATATAACTATTATATCATACACAATATAACAATAATAAACAAATTTACAAATAGTGCGTCCAATTGTAATAACACCATATATCTTTTTTCTATTTCTTTTTTTATGTTCAAAGTTCTTATCCATATGTATTTTTTCACAACCAATATCCTCTTCTAAAATATCATCCAAATACAAGTTTACTAATATTTATCATATATTATAACACAGCAAATGTACAGTCACTTTTTCTTTTAAAATATGTATGTTCTACAATAATATCAGCAAATTAAAAAAAAAACATTCTCCTTTTTTTTTTCAAAAACTTTATTTTCTTATATCAATACTTAACACTCACACATTTATAATATATATATATATATATATATATATATATATATATATATATATATATATATATATATATATATATATATATATTGTAATGAGCACACATGCTGTTACATTCTAATAAATAAAATTACAAATAAAAAGTTCACAAATAAAAATTTGTTTTTAAAAATTGAAAATTAAAAGTCATCTAAACTTTATGTATATAAAATCACACAGATGAAAAATTATTAAAAGAAAACTTTATCAAAGAAAAAAAAAGTATTTTAAAACTACATTTTCAGAAAAAAAAAACTTAAAAGATTTAAAGATAAAAATATACCTTTAAAAATGTATATAATTTAATTAATGCTTTGTGTAAAATAGAAATGATTATTTTTAATTAGTTAAAGTATACTAGCCCATAGGCATCTCAAAATTTATAAGTAAAGGTCAGATAGGAGAGAAAAAATAATAGTAACAAATAGCCAATAAAAGAAATTTCTCAGGAAATGGACCTCAGTGAAAGGATCATCATCATGATGATGTAATGTTGAGTTAATCTGAAAATTTAATATAAAAAGAGAAAAAATGGAAATAAAGTATTATTAGGTGTGTTATATTTGTTAAAGCAGGGAGAGTTGCAGGTGAAGGGATTGAAAGATGCACTTTCAATCCCTTCTGTTGTTCTCAAAAAGAATCATCATTTTGTCATATTGCAGACCACAGGACATCAGGGCCTGGCAACAGAATACCAGCTACAATAAAGGACCAATGGCTAACTGCATAATGATCTCACGAGGATGTTGTGGGAATTAACACCTTACAAATTACAAGAAACTAGAAAATACAGACTTTAAAAACAGAAAGAACTCTAACAAACTTTAATTCTAAAACTTTCCAGTATTTTAATAGAAATTCCTATCTGACCAAACTAAATCAGTTATTAATAATTATTTTTATTGAATGTATTTTTTTAAAATCATTTCCATTAATTTATTTTTTCTGTTATTTTAAGTGTTTTATGATTTTTTTTCTGTTAAGCTAAACTTTTAATTAAATCATGTTAAATTTAAGTCTGGCATGAATGGTTGCATAGATTTGTAAAGTTATGTTAGTTTAAGGGAGGGTAAATCTTAGGTTATTTGTTTCACAATTAAATTGGGTCAATGGATTGGATGTATTGGTGTACGTAGTAAATGTAGCATGAATATCCGCTATGTGAAGGATCACATTATATGCCGCACTTGGGCAAAATAAGCCTATTTCTTATTGATGATGGGAGACAGACAGTATTCTTGATCCGTGGATCACCCTCTTTGCTTTTGAAATGGAATAGTAAGATGGCAAAAAGGACAACAATCCCTTCCTATGGAGTTTTCTTTTTTATTGTTCTTCTTGCCAGACAGATGTAACATTCCTGTACTGGACGAGAAACAACTTCTCTATAACCATGCTGTTCAGATGTGCATTCCTGACAGTATGGTATTGTGCTGTTGTATTCATCCTGCATTGAATACATCAATATAACGGACAGATTGACATTGGTTTGACTGTAAACCTTTGGCCTAAGGTTAAATAAGGGATAGAATAATTTCTTTTCAAGTACATTCTATCTAGTCTATCCATACTTGACACACTAATAAAATATTAATAAATTCAACTGTGAAAACTTCTAAAATAAAAAGTTAAATTGTAAATTAAAATGTAAAATAAAGTTAGATTAAAAGAAATTTAAATTTTATATATGTTTAATAAATGTTTGTGTGTGTTATTACTGGTAGTGGCTTTTTTTATTTTTTTTAATATTAAAAATTATGTCTGCTACTCCACGAGCTAGTCACTGGGGATGATGGTTGTAATAAAATATATATTTAAAATTTGGACCTTAACTTATGTATCTGCCTACTATATAAATTTTCCAGGTTCAAATAGCCTCGTGGTGCTCTTTACGGCAGATACGGTAAGGCATCATTCTTCCAGACCATTATAATATATATATAATACAAAACTCCAATGATCCAAACTGTTTTTTATCTACATACAGTCATTTTCAAGGATCTGTGATCAACAATATGAAATACATATTTATAAATAAACTTCAGTTACATAAATACCTTCATCTTACATTAACATAAACAGTAACAAACATATTTAACATACATAATTATATTATACTTACATCTCTATCCCACTGCTATTTTTTATTACTATTTCTTTTACATTATTTGATTACAAATCTGTTCTTAAAATCATCCAAGTAACTTTTTATACAAATTTAAAAACCAGCCCTAATTTCAAATAACCTCCCCCTTTTTTAAAATTTTATCTAAAACCCATCTCAAAACAACATTCCTAAACTATAGATTTAAATGAATATAAAACAAATACAAACATCTTTTTATACAAAAAAAAAACCTTTTAACAATTTACCTAAACCTATTCATTTTAATTATACATCATTTTAGATTCCTTTTTTATGCAAAAAATTCTTTTACCATCCTTTCCCTGTAATTTTTTAACTAATTCCAACATTTTAATATTGAATTCCTTATGATCTAAAACTTTACAATGTATGTAAATATTTGAATTTTTTGTCTAAGTCTAGTTTTTAATGTTTTCTTTGTTGTACCAATATATGCCTTTTACAATTTAAACATTCAATTAAATAAATTCCATTCATTTTGTCAATTTTTATATTTTTTGAAATATTTTTGTATATTTTTTTGGGAAAGATGTAAATAATTTTAATATAATAATAGTAATAATGTTTATAGAGATACTTTTATGAAGATTAAAAAGATTATAGAAAGTATAAATAATAAATACAAAGGGGAAAGTAGGTTAATTATTAAACCAGTATATAAAAAGAAATTGAATTTAGGAAATGTAATTAATGATACAAAAAATATAGGAATTGACAAATTGAATGGAATTTATTTAATTGAATGTTTAAATTGTAAGAGGGAGAGAAAAAAGATTTCATATATTGGTACAACAAAGAATACATTAAAAACTAGACTTACACAACATTTATATGACAAAAATTCAAATATTTACATAATTGTAAAGTTTTAGGTCATAAGGAATTTAAGGTAGTTGAGTATTAACTAATCTATGATGTACTACACAAAAGGCATACTATTCTAATCTTATGATCTTTAACATAACGTCTCCTAGTGATTTGCGGACAAACATAATCAATAAAGTTCGCCTGCAGATCATGTGGAGAAGTCACCTTGAAGATCGCAAGATTAGAATAGTATGCCTTCAGGGTTGTACATCATAACATAGTTAATAGCAAAGAAGGAGACATCGAACGTCACCATGTTTGGTCATTGTGAAAAAAATAATAACTAATAATTTACTACGGGAAAAAAATTATCAAAAAATGAATATTATAAAGATTCATTATAATTTTTAACAATATTTAACTAATTGTTTGGCCCTGAAAATGATAAAAAAAAAAAAATTCAAAAATGAATATTATATATAATCATTACCCAATTTTTAATGATATTTAACTAATCATTTGGCACTGAAAGCAAAAAAAAATTAACTAATCATATATATTTTCAGACTAGAAGCCATTGCAAAATAATAACCAATAATTTACTACGATAAAAAATTAGTATCAAAAATGATTATAAATAATCAAAACAATTTTTAACGAAAACGATAAAAAAAATTATTGAAAAATGAATATTATAAATAATCATTACAATTTTTTGTAGGGATATTTAACTAATCATTCAAACCTGAAACAAAAAAAAAATTAACTAATCATTAGAATTTTTTGTCAGACTAAATTTTCAGTCCAAAAATGAGACACGTTTATTTTCAGAACAGCAGTAATAATTTACTCTGATAAGAAATGCAATAATTAGTCATAATTTATTACAGTAAAATATTATCAAAAATAAATATTATAATCGGCATAACATAGTTAATACCAAAAACGATGACATGTCAAACATCCAACATGTTGGCCATTGTGAAATAATAACTAATAACTTACTACGATAAAAAGTTTATCAAAAATGAATATTATATATAATCATTGTAATTTTTAATGATTTTTAAGTAAATCATTTGACCCTGAAACAAAGAAATGAACTAATCATTATAATTTTTTGTCAGACTAAAGTATGTATTGGCAGTGCCTTTTGGCAGGGAAAAATCATCAGAGAAGACCCCCCTGCAAATTTTCAGTACCAAAAATGATACATTTAATTTCAGAACAGCAGTAATAATTTACTCCGATAATAAATGGACTAATAAATAATATTTTATTACAGTAAAATATTATCAAAAATAAGTTTTATAACTAATCTTTATAATTTTTAATGGTATTTAACTAATTATTTACATTTTTTTTTAAAAAGCAGATTGTTCTCAATTATTAACTACAAATAATTGCTTTTATGAGATAATGCAATACTGAAATTGCTTCATTTATTTAACTTAATATGGCTTTATTTTCCTTTTTTTGGTTAGACATTTTGGTTATTTAGTCATAAATGATAATTAGTAATACAATTAGATAAATTAGTAATAAAATTTGATAAATTAGGAATACAATTTGATAAATTAGTAATAAAATTTGATAAAATTAGTAATAAAATTTGATAAAATTAGTAATAAAATCAGCAATAAATCAAAATATAAAATAAGTAATCAAATATGATCAGACACAGTAAAAAAAAGATATCACTTGGTCAACGCAAGCAGGTAAAAGACAGATATTTACCCAGAATTCACCGCAGTACTCCAAATTCTTGAAGGTGACCATGAAGCCAACTTTACCACTCCTATCGATTAGTCATGCCAATGTTTCAGTTACCATGCCATTGCTTTGGTTCATCGTCTATGCTATCTACCAGTGGGTTGTGTAGTACATCATAGCTTAGTTAATACTCAAATACCGAATTGAATATTAAAATGTTGTAAAGGATTAAAAATTGCAGGGAAAGGATGTTAAATGAATTTGTTTACATAAAAAACATAATCCTGTTTTAAATAGAATTAATGGAGTAGATAAGGAATCTAAAATAATGTATAATTAAAATGAATGATGAAATAAATTTAGGTAAATTGTTAAATTTTTTTTTTGTATAAAAATATGTTTGTATTTGTTTTATATTAATTTAAAGCTATAGTTTAGGAATGTAGTTTTGAGATGGGTTTTAGATAAGATTTTAAAAAAGAAGGAGGTTATTTGAAATTAGGGTTTTTTAAATTTGTATAAAAAGTTTCTTGGATGATTTTAAGAACAGATTTGTAATTAAATAATGTAGGGAAAGAGTAATAAAAAATACCAGTGGGAGAGAGATTTAAGAAAAATATTATTATGTATGTTTAATATCTTTGTTACTGTTTATGTTAATGTAAGATAAAGTTATTTATGTAATTGAAGTTTATTTATAAATATGTATTTCATATTGTTGTTTGCAGGTGCTTGAAAATGACTGTATGAAGATAAAAAACAGTTGAAATGTTGGAGTTTTGTATTATATATATATATATATATATATATATATATATCATCATTAAAAATATATATATATATATATATATATATATATATATATATTATTACATCATTAACAACCATTATCAATCCACTGCAGGATGAAGGTCTCTCCAAGTTTAATCCATCTTCTCCGATCTTTAGCTTCTCTTCTCCACATCACCCCTGCACACTTTCTTATTTCATCCATCCATCTCACATGTGGTCTCTTTCTGGGTCTTTTACAATCTCTTGGAATCCAGTTTAAAATTTCAATTGTCCATCTATTATCATTTCTTCTAGCAATATGTCCAGCCCAACTCCATTTCAATCTTTTAATTTTTTCAATAAGGTCAGTAACACCTGTTTGTTCTCTTACCCATACATTGCGTTTTCGATCTCTTCTTGTTACTCCCAACATACACCTCTCCATACTCCTTTGAGTGGTCTGAAGTCTCTGTATTGCTCTTCTATTAAGTGTCCAAGTCTCAGATCCATAAGTAAGAACTGGTAAAACACATTTGTTAAAAACCTTCCTGTTCAAACACATAGGCATATTTCCTTTTAGTATCAAGTTATTTCTACCAAAAGCACTCCAACCAAGTTTAATTCTATGATTAATTTCCTCCATTATGTTTCCATCTGTATTAATAATCTGACCAATGTATTTGTAACTGTTAACTTCTTCTAATTCTTCATAATCAATCTTTATTTTCATATTTTGAGCAAATCGATTAAACATTACTTTAGTCTTTTTAACATTTATCTTTAGTCCTACTTTTCTACTTTCATCTGCTAACTCCTGCAACATTTCCTGCAGCTCTGAAGCATTATTTGCAAAAACAACTAGATCATCTGAGCGCTCTAAATGACTTAAATACTCTCCATTTACTTTCATTCCTTTAGTTTCCCATTTTAATCCACAAAATACTTCTTGCAGCACTGCTGTAAAAAGTTTTGGAGATATGGAGTCACCTTGCCTTACACCTTTCTCAATGTTGATTTTTCCAGTATCATTATGTAATCTAATTGTTGCTGTTGCATTTTTATAAATATTCTTTAAAATATGACAATATCCTGGATCTATACCTTGATGATCCAATGCTTTAATCATTGAAGAAATGTGTATAGAATCGAATGCCTTTTCATAATCTACAAATCCAAAACATAATGACAACTCATATTCATTTGTCCTTTCTATGATGTCTCTCAATACCTGGATATGTTCTATTGTACTAAAAGCACTTTTAAATCCAGCTTGTTCTCTTGGTTGGTGGAAATCCAAAGTTCTCTGTAGACGAGTTGTAATTATCTTGGTAAAAATTTTATATAAAACTGATAAAAGGCTGATAGGTCTGTAATTTCTAATATCTTCTTTATCACCTTTTTTAAATATTAATATTATTACTGCATTCTTCCAATCTTCTGGTACATCTTTATCATTTAGACATTTGGTATATAACTTTGCTAAAATTGTTTCTATTTCTTCACCTCCTTCCTTTAATATATCAATTATAATTCCATCATTTCCTGGAGCCTTTCCTTTCTTCATACATTTAATTGCATGTCTCACTTCTTCATTTAAAATTCTGGGCAATTCGGAAGATGTAATAGATATAGGAGGTACTTGTTCTTTATTACTATATAATTCTTGATAAAAATCTTCTACCAATTTCATGATGCCATCTCTCTTTTTAGTAATAATTCCATCTTTTTTCCTTATTGCAGATATAAATTTCCTACCAATACCAAAATGTTGTTTAACATTCTTGAGACTTTTATTTTCTTCTACAGCTTTCCTTGCTATTTCCCAGTTATACTTTCTTATATCATTTTCAACTCTTTTCCGTACCATTTTACAAAATTCGAGATATTCAATTCTTTTTAATACATCATTTTTGTATATCTTCATATTTCTTCTTTTCTTCATAAATTCTCTAGTCTCAGTAGAAATTTTATTATTCAATTGCTGCTTTTTTCTACCAGCTATCTTTGTTGCAGTTTTTAAAAGTGTATCAGTTATTTTCATATTAATTTCATTCAAATCTGAATCATGTTCAAAATCTTCTAACACTTGAAACCTATTTGTAAGTTCTAATTTAAATTCATTGGAATGTTTCTGAAGATTAAAAATATCAACTGTAAATATTGTTTTTCTCAATAATTTTTGTCTCTCTAGTTTTACATTAACACGTAACTTACACCTTACTAATCGATGATCACTTTCTGTGTTAAATTTATTAAGAACATTACAATCTTGAAATATGTATTTTCTGTTAGTCAAAATATAATCCAATTCTGCTGTACCTTCATTTGGATGCTTTTATGTCCATTTCCTTTTAACATTTTTTTCAAAAAATGAATTCATAATATAAAGTTTTTCTTTTTCTGCAAACTCCACAAGTCTATGTCCTCTCTCATTTCTATTACCATAACCAAAATTACCTACAGCAATTTCATCTTTCATTTGTCTACCAATTCTAGAATTAAAGTCTCCCATAACAATTTTAAAATGTTGTTTACTCTGATCAAAAGCCTTTTGTGCATCCATATAAAAATCTTCTACTACTTCATCACTATGAGAACTTGTTGGGGCATAAACCTGAATTATCTGCATTTGGTATCTGCTAGTAAGTTGCATAACTAATCTTGCAACTCTCTCCGATACACCATCAATCTCCACAATATTGTTCTTCCACTTTTTATTTATAATGAATCCTACTCCACTTGTATTTCCAATATGTGTGCCTTTATAATAGAGTATGTGTCCACTTTTTAAATCAATTGTTTCTTCACCTTCTCTTCTAACTTCACAAAGTCCAATAATGTCCCATTTAATATAAGACAATTCTTCTTCTAATTCTTGCAATCTTCCTTCACTTGAAAGTGATCTGCAGTTGTAAGTACCTAAATAAAAAGTCATCATCAAATGGCAGCCTGGGTCCACAATCAGGGGATTCTTAGCACCCTCCACCTTCGGCCACCAACAGCTGCCTTGGTTGGTGACTTTACAGCATCCTGGGAATAAGGGCCATGCTTTATTTTTGTCTGTCATAATTCTATATATGTATTGGAAAAATATTTGTCATTTACACAAACATTCATTCTGCATTATCAGGCACTGAGAAGAAAGACCATGGTGTTTCTTGATCTTAAACTCAGAGGTAAAAAGCCAATAAACTCACCATGCTGGCTAATGCATGTTGGTGAGCAGCCCATCCATGTTCGTATACTATATGAATAATCACATAGTAATAAGAGCTGCAATAACAAGAACGTATGGAGTGGACATTAGGAATTTGCCCTGCTCGGTTCCTTTAAGGCCTCCAAGAGAAATCAAAGGGTCTCCTTTCAGTTAATAGCAAACTCCTTTCTGCAGCCATATATATATATATATATATATATATATATATATATATATATATATATATATATATATATATATATATGCTCATTATTGATATAAGAAAATAGTTTTTGAAAAGGGGAAGGATTTTTAATTTGTTGATATTATTGTAGAACATATATATTTTAAAAGAAAAAGTGACTGTACATTTGTTGTGTTATAATATAGGATACAATACGTAAACTATCATAACTGTCTATCTCATAATTTTAATTATAACAATTAGTATAATAATCACATACAAAATCATGAGCAAAAGAATTATCATCTTTAAAATTGTTATCATCCCTTACCTTGTAACAATCAAAATAATGCTTTAAACCACAAAAGCCAGAACATTTCAAATGTTTTCGTCTTTCATAAACATTGCATAGACACAAATGACAAAGTATAGAAAGTGGTAACATATCCTATTATATATTATAAATCATGAAACGTTGTCATTATATATTATAAAAGTAATGTATATGTAAATACAATATCCAAGTTTATACATTGTATCTGTAATACTCTCAATATGCGTGGGCAAATTTACATATAAAAATAGATTTTAACCAAGTTTGAAAAAAAAAATATCCTAAGGTGAAATAACTTGGAAAACTCTTGATTATATAAAAATAAGAAATCACTAAGTAATTGAAAGCAATAACTTCCAAAACCGAAGCAAATCACTTATCAAAAAATTATCAATCTTATCCAAATTGAAGAAATTATTTAGAACTAAAAAAAATGTTCACAAATTAAATCTTCATAGTCATTACATTTGGAATAGATATTAATAGTCAATATGGATTTAGAATAGATACTATTTATCACACTTATATTTGTTAATAAACTAATTAATTAAAACATTAAGAAAGGAATTTCAGTATGCATTTACTTGTGACGCATATCTATATGTAAAAATTCACATTTAATTGTCACCTCCCCCCCCCCATTCCAAATAATGTTTTTTTTCACTATGGTTTCCTTGTGAATAAGGACAACATCTGCAGTTCCAACAGCAAAAACAAAGAGTTAATCTCTATTTCCGTATGCTGCAATGCTGTTAAGTGTATTATAATACAGTGGTGTACAAATTAGGGTGAAATACAAATTAGCAATAATCATAAATTGCTCATAAATAAATATTATATTACTTATACAAAGAAAGACAAATACACTAATCATGAAACCCCCCTCCCTCTTTTCAACTATGCTACAGTGTGAAAAAAAAATTTAATCCATGAATTAATGTTATAATTTAAAAAGGATTCAACTAAAAGCAAGTTTTATAATTTTCTTTTGAATATTTAAAGACAAAATCATTCTTCATTAGTTATTTGTATTTAGGAAATGATTAGAGTAAATAGGAAAATAGAAGGTAGTCCCAAATTTAATATAATTCTAGAAATATCCCGGTAAATTGAGCACCTGATTAAAAGAAGAAATAAAATTTAAAATAAAAAAAAATGTCTAGTGGATTTCTAACTTAGTGAAGAAAATCACAATGTGCTTTTTTAATCACAAGAAAATGGCCCAGTTTTTTTATTTAATAACAAGAAACATCATTCTAATAGAATTTTAAATGTCAGAAATATATCTGCTTAATGGAATCCATTTTTCATCAGTTTGACTCCAAAATAAATATAATTTCAGAAAAATGTAATAGCAAACAAACTATGTAAATATATATTGTAACTGCTACACTGCTTAATTAATCTACAGCAATATGTCAAATCGTGGTAATCAGCTTCAGGGAAGTGAAGAATACATAAGTTTGGAATACCTAAACTGTGATGTAATTTCGATGGCAAAGGAAAATTTAATTGCAAAAAAGTTGAAGATGAACTGTTTAATATTAAATGGGGAATATTATTGATCTTTGAAAATATAGAAGACAATGTGAATGTACAACTGATATTAAAAGCATACATTTACTCTTCAAAATTGGATAAACCTCGGAAATACAAATGGAGAAGGATTCATATAACTAAAAAAATGTGGGAGAACCAACTTGTGGAGATTGATGGTATATCAGAAAGTGTAACAAAATTAGTTAATCAACATAGTAATAGATACCAAATGCACATCAATTGAGTTTCTCCTCCAGCAAGTTCTTATTGTGAGGAAGAAATAAAAGATTTTTATATAGCAGCAAAAGGCTTTTTGATAAGAGCAAATAAACATTTTAAAATTATTATGGGAGTCTTTAATGCCAGAATTGGTAATAAATGATAAAGATGAATGTGATGTAAGTGAATTTGGTACTGGTTTTAAAATGAGAAACGATATCGATTTGCAATATGCCGAAAAAAGAAAAATATATATTATGATGTTTTTTTATTTTTTTTTAATTGGAAAAAAAAATACAAACCGGAAATGGACATTGAATCATGCAAATATAGGTACAACAAAATTGGATTATATTTTGTGTAGCAGAAAATATATATTTCAAGATTGCGACATTCTTAATAAATTCAACTCAGGAAGTGGTCATAGATTAGTTAGTTGTAAGATACATATTAATGCAAAGCTAGCTAGACAAAAAATAATTCAGAAAAAACAATATTAACAGTTGATAATCCTTATCTTCATAAATACTGAATTTAAATTAAAACTTACACATCGCTTTTAAATATTAGCAGATTTTGAACAAGATTCAGATTTGAACGAAATCGATAGAGAAAACAACTGATGAATTTTAAAATATGCATAGGAAGTAGTAACGGACTATAAGATTTCCATTGACCTAAGAAAACTCATAAAGAAAAGAAGGAATATGAAAATATGGTAAGATAATTGACTACTATGAATTGAATTTTGTGATGTAATTTCGGAGGGGGTGGATTGACAATGAATGATATAAGAAAGTATAATTGTGAATTAGTAAAGGTGCACCAGATGATCGAAATGATGTATTAATATTTACATTTTTAATAAAAAATATATTTAAATTACAGACCTATCAGTCTTTGTCATTTATATACAATATTTTTATTAAGATAATTTCAATTCGTCTATAGAGAACTTTATATTTTCATCATACAAAAGAATAAGCTGAATTTAAAAGAGATTTTAGAGCAGTGAATCCTATTCAAATATTGAGAGAAGTTTTATAAAGGTCCCATGAATACAAGCTGTCATTATACTTTGGATTTGTAGTTTATGACAAGGCAATTTATTCTATAAACATTTCTTCAGTTGGATCATCAAAGTGTATCCAGAATATCATCTCTTCGAAAGAATATTTATAAAAATGCAACAACAACAATTAGATTCTATAATCTTTCAAGAGTAAATTTTATTTGTTAAAAGATTACAAAAAAATTCGGGTCTATTTACCCGTTGGGGATTACAAAATGTTCAATGTTACAAGGCAAAACAATTATTGACCAGGTTTATAAAAAGTATATACGCTCGATAACAATTATATCTATAAAAGGGTTGCTATAATGGTGTTTTAGATTGCATAATGATAATAGGAAAATAAACATTGTGCAAGATATACAGCAGAAAAACTTTATACCTCAAATACTTTACAGCCGTTTTACAAACACTATTTTGTGAATTAAAATGAGAAGCCGAGGGATTAAAATGAATGCAGATTATTTAAGTCATTTAGATTTTGCAGGTAATGTAATTGTTTTTGAAAATAATGTTTGACAGCTTCAGAAAATGTTGAAAACGTTAACAATGGAAGTAAAATGTAATATTAAAGGTAAATATGAAAATATTATTCTAGTGTTCAATGAATGTTGTCAAAAGTAAAAAAAAAGTAATGTTTGATAATGAATAGTTAGAAGATATTAAGACCTACAATTACCTTGGTCACATTATTACTACAGAATGGAAACCTTAGGGACATAATTAATGTGAGAATTAAACTTGGTGGTGTGCCTTGGATAGAAATAATATTAAAAATGAAATATGTGTATATGTTTGAGCAGAAGGTGTTTAATAAATGAGTTTTACCAGTTCTTACTTATCAATATATTTAAGACCTGGACATAACAGAAGAGCAATACAGAGACTTCAAATCACTCAATAACATATAGAGAGATGCATGTTGTGACTAATAAGAAAAGATGGAAAACAAAATATAATGGTGAAAGAAGAAACAGGTGTTACTATCATCATTCAAATATTTAAGTCTGAAATGGAGTAGGATTTTCTATACTTCTAAACCCAATGATCATAGATGGATAGTTGGAAACTGTAATTAAATTTTTAGGGTTAATAAAAGAATTAAAATGAACAACATGTGAGATGAAAATATGAAATAAAAAATGTGACGTTATAACAAGTAGAACACAGAATAGAAGTGAGGCAATATGGATTAAACTTGAAGAAACTTTTATCGTCCATCGGATGGATGATTGAAAATTATACATATACAAAACAATTACAAAAAATAATATACAAAACAATGAGACATTACAACTATATTATGTCTTTGGTAAAGATTTAATTAACTAGCACCCAGCATTCATGTTATTATTTTATTACTAAATATATTTTGAATTATGATTTTTTCCCCTACAGTGCAGGCTTATATATAATGCTTTAACGTCTGCCCATCACTCGTATATGTAAGTAAATGGATTATGTCCTGTACATGTGGGGTCAGAGTGACTTGTGGTGAACATGAGTAGAATGAGAAGCTTGCTACTAAGGTGAACTTTGAGCGTTCCATCATCAGATTTTCAATGAAATGGACGGCTGAAGAGTTAGGCGGTGGAGTGGTTTGAAGCTGGACTGTGAAGACTGATTATCTTAATATAAGTTGAGCTTTGATTGTGTACAAGTGTGGAGATGATAATCTGGACCAAGAGACGAGTGCTGATTTAGCATGAAATACCAATATTAATGATTATTTATCTTTTCGATATGTGTGTGATCAAGTGTATCAGCGTTATGAGATAGCACAAATGGTTGAGGATCGTGTGGAATTATGAGTTCAAACTCCTATATACTAAATATATTGTGATTTCTACAAAAATGCTATAAGAAGACGACAGAAAAAAAAGTTATTCTCTTTTATTAAACACTTTTTTAAATATTGTTAAATGTTATTAAAGAAAATATTGTTCATCAAATTATTAGAGAATTCCTCCTTATCAGAATACATATATAATCTTACCTGTTTTTTTTACTAGTTTAATAGAACATGAACTTGGACTGTATTTATACTTGTGTATACGTATAAAACAATCAAAAGAGATGGTAAAATGATACTTTTTCTTTAGATTTTTGTATACGGAATACAAACAATCTCTACAATTCAAAGTATATATATATATTTCAGAATCTAGTCTATTTATACCTATGTATAATTTATAAAATAAAAGAAAGGATATATAATCCTATTTTTTTGGATTTTTGTATATTGAATTAAAACCAACTTCTACTATTAGAAAGTGTAATTTTGTTAAACCTGAAAAAAAATTAAATGTTGAATGTAAAATAAAATATTTATGACCACTGTTCATATTTATAATGTAAATAACATCCATTGTTATTTTAACAGATAGTAAGCTAATATAATTGATTTTCTTCTGCCAGAAGTTTCTATTTATGTATATATGTTTAAATCATTGGTTCACATTGTTTTTATTTAAATTAATGTGCATATTCCGACTACATACAAAGCATTTTTTCAAAGAAAATATACAAGACAATTAAATTTAAACACAATGAAAAATAACTGTATTCCAGTTAACATTATTTTTTTGCAATGAATATTATAACAAATGCCTGCTTTTAAATATTTCCAGTAATTTTTTGCATTTGTTTCAGTTGTAACTTAAATTTGTAATTAAAATCTGCCTTCCTTGACATTTTTCTGTTTTTTAATTCTCAGCTGTTGTTGTTTTTTAAAATAAATATCTAGTTATGTTTCAAATATTCTTTTCATAAGCTATACGGTACTAATATGACTTCTTGCATAGGTTTTACTTGTTGGTGTTTTAAGTGTCGTGCAATGATTTACATTTGTTTTTCAATGTTAGCTGTTTAAAATAAATATGAGTATTGTTTTTTTAACACCACATTTTACCTTATCAAAATGTGTTCTATATTATCTCTTTGTTTTTCATATTAATTGTTACTTTTCTTTGGAATTTATACATACTTTTAAGCTAAAATGGTATATATTGGCACATATCCTGTTTCACCTACTATGTCCTATAGTAATAATTATTCTAGGTTTAAACTCTGCCAATTACACATATATACATGTATACCCATGTACATTCATGTATAACTATGTATAGTACATATATCTAAGAAGATTTTATATGTTAAATTAAACACATTTCTGTGTAAAAATCATTAAATATGTATGAACACACTTATGTATATGTGAAGAAGCTGTGACATGAAACTGATTTAGTATCGTTACATCACATATACATTGATAAAGCTTTAATTTTATATAGTGGATATGTATAAATTTAATCTTCCCTCCTTCTAACATCACACACACACACACACACACACATATATATATATATATATATATATATATGCGCTCAATTCCATGGGTGAACAACATATTTATATATTTATATATATATATATATTGTACCGGTCAAAAATGTATGTCCATACAACAAGATTTAGAATCTAAGCAAAAGTACCCCAAATCCAATCATGCCCGAGATACACAGGTCAAGAGCAATCATGAATTCTAACCTATTTGCCCATTCCCCAAATCTATAACAGTATGAACAACACCTATGGTGATACTGCATAAATTCATTATATCCCATCCCGGTGCTACAACGATTTACATGAGAACTGAACTGATGATGATGATGATGAGAGATTGAGTGAACCCAAGATATCAAATTAAACATATACATAAATATAAATATTAATAAGGAGATCTGAACAACTAGATTAAAGTTTAAAATAGAAATATTTATTTTGAACAGAATTCAAGATTAGTTTTATATATATAATCAACTCTACGCTTCGAAATGAAGGTACAGCAAAATTGGATTATATTTTGACTAACAGAAAATACTTATTTCAAGATTGTAATGTTCTTAATAAATTTAACACAGGAAGTGATCATCAATTAGTAAGATGTAAATACGTGTTAATGCAAAACTAGAGAGACAAAAATTATTAAGAAAAACAATATTTACAGTTGATATTTCTAATTTTCATAAACATTCTAATGAATTTAAATTAGAACTTACAAATCGGTTTCAAGTATTAGTAGATTTTGAACATGATTCAGATTTGAATGAAATTAATAGGAAAATAACTGATGCACTTTTAAAAACTGCAACAAAGATAGCTGGTAGAAAAAAGCAGCAATAGACTAATAAAATTTTTACTAAGACTAAAAAATTTATGAAGAAAAGAAGGAATATGAAGATATACAAAAATGATGCATTAAAAAGGATTGAATATCTCAAATTTTGTAAAATGGTGCGGAAAAGAGTTGAAAATGATATAAGAAAGTATAATTGTGAACTAGCAAGGAAAGCTGTAGAAGAGAATAAAAGTCTAAAGAGTGTAAAACAGCATTTTGGTATTGGTAGGAAATTTATATCTGCATTAAGAAAAAAAGATGGCATTATTACTAAAAAGAGAGATGACATCATAAAATGTGTAGAAGACTATTATCAAGAATTACATAATAATAAAGAACAAATACCTTCTATACCTATTATATCTTTTGAATTTCCAGGAATTTTAAATGAGGAAGTGAGACATGCAATTAAATTTATGAAGAAAGGAAAGGTTCCAGGTAATGATGGAATTGTAATTGATATATTAAAAGAAGCAGGTGAAGAAATAGAAATATTTTTAGCAAAGTTATATTCCAAATGTCTAAATGATAAAGATGTACCAGATGATTGGAAGAATGCAGTATTAATATTAATATTTAAAAAAGGTGATAAAGAAGATATTAGAAATTACAGACCTATCAGTCTTTTATCAGTTTTATACAAAACTTTTACTAAGATAATTACAACTCGTCTACAGAGAACACTCGACTTCCACCAACCAAGAGAACAATCTGAATTTAAAAGTGGTTTTAGTACAGTAGATCATATCCAAGTCTTGAGAGAAGTTATAAAAAGAACAAATGAATATGAGTTGCCATTATGCTTGGGATTTGTAGATTATGAAAAGGCATTTGATTCTATAAACATTTCTTCAGTGATTAAAACATTGGATCATCAAGGTATAGATCCAGGATATTGTAATATTTTAAAGAATATTTATAAAAATGCAACAACAACAATTAGATTACATAATGATAGTAGAAAAGTCAACAATGAGAAGGGTGTAAGACAGGGTGACTTCATATCTCCAAAACTTTTTACAGCAGTGCAGCAAGAAGTATTTTGTGGATTAAAATGGGAAGCTAAAGGAGTGAAAGTAAATGGAGATTATTTAAGTCATTTAGATTTTGCAGTTGATGTAGTTCTTTTTGAAAATAATGCTTTAGAGTTACAGGAAATGTTGCAGGAATTATCAGATGAAAGTAGGCCTAAAGATAAATGTTAAAAAGACTAAAGCAAAGTTTAATAGATTTTCTCAAAATATGAAAATAAAGATTGATTATGATGAATTAGAAGTTAACAGTTACAAATACCTTGGTCTGATTATTAAAACAGATGGAAACATAATGGATAAAGTTAATCATAGAATTAAAGTTGGTTGGAGTGCTTCTGGTAGAAATAACTTGATACTAAAAGGAAATTTGCCTATGTGTTTGAAAAGGAAGGATTTTAATAAATGTTTTTTGCCAGTTCTTACTTATGGATCTGAGACTTGGACACTTAATAGAAGAGCAACACATAGACTTCAAAACACTCCAAGGAGTATGGAGAGATGCATGTTGGGAGTTACAAGAAGAGTATCAAAATGCAATGTATGGGTAAGAGAACAAACAGGTGTTACTGATCTTGAAAAAATTAAAAGACTGAAGTGGAGTTGGGCGAGATGATAATAGATGGACAATTGAAATTTTAAATGGGAGCCAAGAGACTGTAAAAGACCCAGAAAAGACCACATGTGAGACAGATGTATGAAATAAGAAAGTGTTCAGAGGTGATGTGATCAGAAAAGATGGCTTGAACTTGGAGAGACCTTCATCCAGCTGTGGATTGATAATGGTTGATGATGATGACATTTGTAAAACTTTATTTTTAATACACCCATTTAAGAAAATTGTTACAATTATTGTATTTTGACAAATATTAATTTAGTGTGGCAGTTACAGAAAATGTTTTATCTGAGTGGTTTGGTGGACGTTTTATACATAAAAAATATATTTATAAAGTTACAATAGAGTTTCGCTGATTAGACAATTTCAATACATAAGTTTCTTTTTATTTAGGTGTTTGATTGATAACAATTAAAATGATGATCCATTTTGATCAGCAGACTAAAACATTATTTCTTTTACATTTTCAGCATTTAACAGTAAGATATAGCGAAAACTCTATAATTGTGAGAATGGATTATTTCAATAAAAGGGGAGGACAGCTTCATGAGAGGTTGGATTTAAACTCCAATGGAAAATGATAAAAAAGAAAAAAAAAACTTTTATTATCACATATCATTAAGATTTATTTTGTTAAACAGGCTGGAAAACTAACTGTAAAAAATGGCGATGCTGTCATAATATCAGCGAAAAGAAATGGCACACTTGTCCAGGACAAGGTCATTCTCCAATTTTCTTTAAAGATGGTACATGCCAGCTCCATGCTAAAGTCGTACAGGAAAAAAGGTAGGTAGGACGATTCTATGTGCAAGTCCATGGCGTACCCATACATTGCTTCATCTGCTCTAACCTGCATGTTCTAGAAGTAAATGTTGACTTTTATTAGAATGAGAATGCTAATGACAAAGGTTTAAATCCCTGCAGTGAGGTACAGGCAATTCAAAGCAGTATATAAATATATACTTGGGGAAGAATGATGAATGATGAGGATCATGACTCCCTGGAGTGAGCTACAGGCAAATCATATTGAAGCCTTATGTGGCTCATGAATAATTGGACATATGCTAGCAACGCTATCATAATAATATAAAATCACTAAATTTAAATATTAAAAAAAAGCCTTCAATAGTTTAACATATATGTAATGATATGCTAAAATAATGACCCATATAATCTACAATCATTGATCATAATTTAAACATTCATTAATGAAGCATGCATTCCCCCCCCCTCTTGAATCAATATTTTAACATAAGAAACAAAACTAAAATTCACACACTTTGTAGTGCAAATTACAAAACAAATTAAGTTGCCAGCCTTTATGATGATCAATAAGAAATTAATAAAACTAACAGACACCAATATCCACCCCAGATTGCAAAAGTATTTATACATTTTGTATAAATTTACAATAAAAGAATTAGTTTAAAAAAAACAGGTATTCATTTAAAATACAAACCCAATCTTATGAGGTATTTAAAATAAATAACCAGATTCCATTAATTCACCCCTTCCTTTTTAATAGAAGTTTGTAAGACTATATTTGATTGGCATTTCCAAATAAAATTAATTGAAAAATATTATTAAAATTAAATCATAACTGCACTAAATTAGAGAAATAATAAGAAGCATGAGTTGGATGAACAATTATTTTGGATAGCCAAGAATTGATACAAAAAAGATTAGCGAGCTTTTAATAAAATTAAACATAAGAAAAACATTTGTTTATAAATTAAAATACTAATAAGAATTGGATAGTGCGAATATACTATCTTTGGGCTGGTTACCTGAGGATTCCATGAAGTATTGAGCGATCTTCTATGGCAGGTGACATTCTTGAATGATACGATCTACATCTTGGCATGAATCAGGCTGATGTTAGAGGGAAAGGTGGATTAGGTTCTCAAAATTTCAATGGACATGAAATCTAATAATGATTGACCAAACTCTGACATAATAGATTTTTAGCCCTATTTATGTCAGTTTTTAGTCCCTCAGAGAATGTTTATTTTAATTAGATTTCCTGGCTCTAATAAATCATTAATTTAGAAGAGACTTTACCCTATTGTTAGTAGGGATGCAGTCATGAGATAACTGTCTAAAATCAATACAAATCAATTTTCTGTTTGGAAATGGATTTGACAAAAAATGTTAAGAGCTAACTAAAATACATTAGCTTTGTTTTAGATTTTACTGTTTTTTAACTTTAATTCACAAATTCCCTATTTTTAAAATCACGAAACAAACTTCCCACCCCTTTAATTATTTTTAGACAGTTATCTTGAATTTATATGTAGTTTTATATAAAAAAAATATAAGTACAATATTAAAATAAAAATAAGAATAAAAGATACAATTTTAAAAGACAAAAAATTATATATATATATATATATATATATATATATATATATATATATATATATATATATATATATATATATATATATATATATATATATAAGCTCCTGTCATATACATATATCTGAGTCACATCTATAAAAGCTAATATTTAAAATAATTAAAAAAAATTATTTCAGATTTGTTTTTATAAATCTCATAGAAACTTCTTAGAAATATACATATGGTTTATAAAGATTTTACAACAACAACAAAAAAAGGAACATGATGACTTGTGGGTTGTGGTAGAACCATGAAACCCAATCTTGAACTAAGGTCAACTGTTTCAATATATATATATATATATATATATATATATTGACATATTTGCATAAACATTATATATATATATATATATATATATATATAAAACAAAATGTTTATGGAAAAATTATTTAGTTTCTAAATATATGAAATAGTTCTTAGTAAAAGGATCATATGACATGCACCTGCTTTACATTTGCATGGAGGTCAAATATAAAACTTAAAATAACACATTTTAAAGTACACCTTGGTCAGGCAAATGCACTCATGCAACAATATTTTTTATTTGCTACGGAATCACTTTTGTTTTTACTGAGATGTAAATGTTAAATTTAAAAGTTTAACAAAAGAATGTTGAATTTAAAGATTAAAATTAAAAAAATGGAAAGAAGATAATACAGTGTAAAAGCTGGCTTATAGCCAAATACAGGAGGGTGATCAGAAGTCTAATATATAAACCCCCAATTTTTGGCAGTAAATATATCTTTTGAAAAAGAATCTAAGCTGTTGCCATCAGGAACTATGTCCATTCAAAATTTAACATAGGTGTCTAAGAAGCCTCCACATACTATCTTTCTTTAGAAGAATGGTGACTTTGACTCATCCTGCAGGCTGACTAGCAAACATCATCATGGCCAAGATTGAATAGCTCTATACCATCAGCTGCCATGAAGACATTGAGGAAAAGTAACTTATCTAGAAATGCAACAGTGCCCACTACAAATGCCAGACAGTTCAGCCTTTGGAAGAAATTGGTAATATTATCACAGCAGAGCTCTACAAATCTTTTAAACTTAAAATAATTTAAGTATCTAATTATGGACCTTCATAAAGTAATAATTCTTAATTAATTAAATCTTTATTTGAAATACATATTTAAATATAACCATAAAAGCTTGCCTATTAATCTAACTTTAAATGAAGTTTCTAAAATTGCAATAATTAAATGACTTATTAATTGAATATTTTCTATAATCTGTGGCCATGCCTAAATTTTATTAATTATTTGATTTCTATTTTAAATTTATCTAATAAGCTATGTCATCATTTCAATGCAGAAAGAATCATTATAAATCATTGGAAATAGATGATTAAAAGCTCTCCTGTAAAATGTTTCATTGCTTTTTAGAAAACATAAATCACTGCATTGAAATGTATTCTGATCCATATAACAACAGATCACTGCAATTTTATTGTTATATATACATATATTTTTACATAAGCTGTTATGTATTAACTTGTTAGAAAAAAAATGTAATTATTATGTATTAGTTAAATAATGGCCAGAGATGATATAACAAGCATATTTGTAATTATTAATAAAATCCCAAATTATGCTTTTCATTAACCTAGTTAATTATAAAGGAATATATACAGATTCCATTTATTAAAACTGCAATGCTCTTAATGAGACCCTCTTAGCATGATAAGATATGCTAATTTGAGAACTGGGTCAATGCAGTTTTTGCCATATGAAGAATTTTAGATTTAGTTATATTTTTAATTGTCTTAAATATATTAGTATTATATATGTGTTATGAATGTTTTTACTAAATACTATTGTGTATTACACCTTGCTATGCTTTCTTTTAAATAGGATCATGGTGACAGACCACTACATTATTTGGTTCAGACAGGTAGACTTCAAGAACTGGAACACAACTGTCAAGACCTTGAAGTAGCTGTGTGTTGTTCCATGAATTATGCATGCATCTGTGATTAATGTATTCCCCTGATTATGGCACTGCAATGATTAGGCTCGATAAATAGCTACATGATCCAGGAGGAGACTTTTTATTAAATTATATTAGCACAGTACATTTTTAATGTATATGTAATTTTTTTTCTGATTATGTCACACAATCATGGGATTTCAATTAATTATTTTGAGCAATTGACATGACCTCTTAATGAAAATAAGTTAGGGATCCTTTTTACAATACCATTTTACAGATGCATGATAAGAAAGAGAGTAAAGAAATTGATGGTATCAAATTTTTGCCATTGTTCCATCAGGAAACTATTAAGTTTATTGTGGAAACTTTATATATATTTAAAAAACTGCTTCAGCAGAAATGCCATGATGGTATCATGTAAGGATTCCCAGATAGCAATAAATGTCTTTCACAAACAGAGATATTGGACTTATTTCTCCATTGTCAAAGCATCATCCAGAAAGCAAACCATGACAACTGCCTGCAAGCAACTGCTTGCTTGCAAGGCAGCAGCACTAACATCTCAACTACCAATGCTTGATAGATATTAGACTTTAATCCTAAAGAAAGGGATGCTGTATGTTTTTGCTTATGGCCCTTTTAAACACTCAACTCATATTTACATTATATTGTTAAAATAAAAACAAACTTATTCATTATTATTATGGCATTAACATTTTTCAAATATTTTCAAATCAATATAAATTGAAAATGAACTTTTAATCTCACACTTGTGTGGTTATACACTGAGTTCCAGCTGGCACTCTAACTTATAAAAAAGGCCCCATATGTGTCAAAAATGGATAGATAACTTGAAAATCACACAATGGCAATTTGCATGAAGCTCTACATTCTGACATCACATGAACAAAACATTTTACCCCACTAAGCTCAATTCGATGCAAGGGATTCACCATATTTTAAATAGCATTATTCACTGCAATAAAAAAAGCTAGTGTATTGAGAAATTATGATTTGTTTATATATATATATATATATATATATAAACAAATCATATATTTAAATATACATTATTTGAGTGGTGATTATGTATATGATTATATATATATATATATATATACATAATCACCACTCAAATAATGTAATTTACAATAATTCTGAGGGAACATCTATCTATTGGTAATTTGTCTGGCATTGAATTTAGAATAACATCACTATATTCATTGGCACAATATTTAAACTTAATTCATTTATTTACCTCCCCTACTTAGTCTGATGCAAAATTTATCCAACTAGATATTTTTTCAGGTACCATTTAGACTAATAAACAGTGGGGTGGACCTATTAAGATATCTTCACATGGTGTTTTATCAAAAGAGCACAAGGAAATTTATATCCCATACATGGATAATGATGTTTTTACATCCTGCATGGTGTATGGTGGATTAACATATATAGCATTTGACCATGTTTTTTCCAAGAGTAACAATTGAATAATGTTGCAATTTTCACAAAAGTTGGTTTCATAGAAAGAAAATTTATTTTATAGGACATTTAATCAATAGCCAAAAAATTAAGTCACATCCAGACAATTTCCAAACCTGTAAGTGAGAAGATATTAAGATCCTTTTAGGGGCTGTGTAGTATTTAATACCAGATTGATCCAAACTTTGTAAAGTACACAATGTTATTACTAATCTTGCTATTCATGAAACAGCATTGAAATTAGTCAGCTAATCAGAATTCAAATTGCCAGATGGTAATGGAAAATGTTTTGAGGACAGTTGTTCTGTCTGATCTGGAGTTTAGTCATCCATTTTATTTACAGACAAATAGTTGTAAGAGTTTATTGGGGATATTTTGTTTTAGGTCATTGAGGATGAGGAACTGCATAGTCTGTATTTTAGCAGCAGAGTTATGAATGGGGTGGAATTAAATTATACTGCAACTGAAAAAAAAGTGCTAGTAGTATTATGGATATGTGGAAAGTTTAAACAAATGCTGTTTGGGTTCAGATTTGATTATCATCATTGATAATAAGTGTCTGGAGTTTCTAAAGGGAAGTTGTGTAACAAGTGATAGATTCATATGGTAGACCTTGTTTTTATATAAGTTACATTACATGATAGTCTATTGTGATGGAAATGATAATATTGTGGCAGATATTTTGAGTTGCACCCATGTGAGGATACAATGCAAAATCTTTCAGAGAAAAAAAATGTTATGTAATAAACACACTCATTAGTGAGAAAGACTAAAAATATTTAGGTGATGTTTGGAAGACTGAACTGGATGATGGCAACATATTTGCCATTTTTGAAATAAACAGTAGACATACTGAAGAGAATCAATTGATACAAAGAATTTACCACAAGTACAATATAATAGAAAAAGTTATTATGGTACAAAATAAATTACTCTGACAACCCATAGAAGATACTAATCTCTAAATACATATGAGACTGTTTAATTCCATATGTCCATTGATTATACAGGCAGGATAAATTTCAAATGGTGGAGCATGCCATACAAAAGTCATTTCACTGACCAGGCATGTCCACTGATATTATCATCATATTTCAAAAATATCATATAAGGTCTAAAATGAAGCCACTCAATAGGACATACATAGGAGTGCATCAATGATTATTCCATGTAGCGTTATGGTCCATTCCCAACATATTGCCAATTTATATTTTAGTTATCATATATAATCTATTTTCTAAACATGTTACTGTGTCTTCACTGCAATGGATAATTGCAAAAAATACTATTAGGGTCCTACAAAACCAGCAATTCATGAGCCTAGAAAATCCACAAGAAATACTGACAGTTTATGGATTTCCATTTGTATCCAATGATTGTTAATCATGAATGGATAAAATGAGGTTTGGCATGATGAAAGAGATAAACTATGCCTTCTAATTATATGCCAAGAGAAATCATCAGATATGGTTTAACCAAACAAAAACAGTAACAAGTATTAAATTAACAGGATCTTTAATAAATCCACAGAGATCTCCTTGATCCATCTGCAATTCTGGAACCATGAATTGATAATGACTAAAACCATATTATGAGGTGGCTCTTGAGAGAGAAGTATCTCAGATGAGTAAGACATGACTCATTCCAGACTAAATCATTTGTATAAGATGGATTGTATAGCTGTGTGAAATATGGAATTCTGAGTTAATGTTCCTTATAATTGCATTATGTTTAATATGCCTGTATTCTGCCGATCCCACTTCTGTATAATTAAATGGACATAATAAGGTGCTACATGTGAGGATTCAGATTTACCTATGGTCAACATGGGTATGACAATAATATTGGAATCTTCAAGAGTTTTAAACATGTCATACTTGAATTTTCAATGAAATTGATGGAAGAAGAGGAGAAGAGTGGAAAAGATCGATGCTTGTTCATTAAAATTTGAAAATTTGATATCTTAATATAAACTGATCAATGGTTTTATATATGTGGGGGTGATGGTTATCTGGACCAACTGATGAGTACTGGTTCAGCACAAAATATGAATATTAGAGATCACTTATATTTTTCACATCTATGTGGTCATAAGTGGCAGTTGGATAAGATGAATTGAATAACTGTGGGGAGTATGTAAATTTGAGTTCAAGGCCCTTATAATTACATTAAGTTTAGTATAGTCAATATACATGTATTTATATATAATATCAAAAAATTAAAATACTTATTTTTCTTTTTAAAAACTTTACTTTCTTATATCAATACTGAACACACACATACATAATATATATATATTGAGCCGATAATTTTGATCGGCTCATGTTGTATTTTCTGTGTAGGTAAATTACACACACACACACACACATATATATTAGGTATAAAATAAAAAATAGATGCTGTGTATATAGAAAGTTTTTTGTGGTATTATTCATTAGTTTTTTTATTGGGATTTGAAAAAAAAAACAGAAAGAAAAGAAAAGGCAAAATGGTAGATTTTTTTTTAAAAAAATAGGATTGAAATATATTACAAGAAAAATGTATATATTTTTTGTTTTTGGAAAACAATTTTTAATTAAATTTTCTAATCTGAAGGGAGGGAAGAGAGAAAATAATTGTAATTAATTCTACTATTGTGGCTCATAGTTGGAAGGTGTTAAAAACAAAAAAGCAATTAAAGAAATGCAATCACTGGCCTGGAACATGATCCAATAATAAGACAATGGATAAAAAAGACTATAAATAAAGAGAAAAACCTATTGTATTAATTATTAGCTTTTTTTTTTTTTAATAAAAATAAAAGAACTATTATATAGAGAAAAATGAAAATAAAAATGATTGAAGACTAAATAAATAGAATCCATCCCCAGCTGGGACACTGCTCCATCCCTTGATTTTCATCAACTGGAAAAACACCTCATGAAATACCAAACTGTATAGCAGAAAGCAAGATATCCAGGGAACAAACTTTGCTGCAGAGAATCAACTCCCAAGGAACAAAGAGAAACTTGTATAAATGCATACTGATTGATCAGAGTAACAGAAACTTTGTTATTGATTGAACTATAGATTGGTAAACTTAAAACATATCTATTTAGGATTATGTTTAATCAGCCATGAACTATAAGTTGCAACAAGAGAATGGGTTTTTGTTATATATATTTATAATGTTTATGTATATACTGCCTAATTAGTTTATTTAGAATACGTAATTTACTTATATTTGTAGTTTTTTATTTTTCTTTACGGAGGCTTTTTAACTAAATTTTGACGAAATTTTCAAGACTATTGGGAGAGGGTAAAAATAATAATAATCCCATGAATGAATCCCAGAAATTGTTATCGAAATAGAATGTAGAAATGGTTCAGAAAGCAAAAATGAAAAGATTTTAAGGGTTGAGTAACTATTGAAAGAGAGGATAGGGGTTTAGTGTAATAACTGACTCCTAATAGTAAGCCACATAGTCTCTATACTGGTCTAGATTTTGATCATTTTGGGACACTTATATAAGTAAAAATGTATGTTCCTTCGAGAATGAAATACATATATTACTCTTCACCTTTGTTTTTTTATATTATTTATATAAAAAAAGAGAAAAAAGAAAGATTATGTTAGTTATGTTAAAAGTATAAAAAGGGGAAAGGTAGAGGAGGTATTATTAGTGGTTTGTTTTACAAATGGTCTTGAATAAAAGAAAAGTAAATTATAATAAAGCATATTATTAATTGAAACTTATAAAAGTATACTTGTTTGTTCCTTTAGCGTTTATATGTGATAATAAAATCTATTATCATATTGTATTCGTACATATTAAAAGTGGAATTGTAAAGGGGGAGGTTGCTGTTATTATACATATAGAAATTAACAGCCGTGAATATAAGATTCTCTTAATTTTGTGGCGCTAGGTTCTTTTCCTAGTGGTGCCCTCGTATGATAGCGATTCCAGCTGTAATTGAACATTTTAATTACCAGCATACAATCTTTTACATATAAAAAGTAGTAGCACAATATATATATATATATATATTGTGCTACTACTTTTTATATGTAAAAGATTATTTCTATTTATATATATATATATATATATATATATATATAATAGAAAATTGTTTCAACTGTTTTTATCTTCATACAGTCATTTTCAAGGATCTACAAATATGAAATACATATTTATAAATAAACCTCAATTACATAAATACCTTCATCTTGCATTAACATAAATAGTAACTAACATATTAAACATACATAATTATATTTTACTTACATTTCTCCCCACTGCTATTTTTTATTACTCTTTCTTTTATATTATTTAATTACAAATCTGTCGTAAAATCATCCAAGAAACTTTTTATACAAATTTAAAAACCAACCCTAATTTCAAATAATCTTCCAAACTATAGCCGTAAATGAATATAAAACAAATATAAACATCTTTTTTTATACAAAAAAAACTTTTAACAATTTACCTAAACCTATTTAAGCATTCATTTTAATTATTTTTTTTAAAAAATAATAAAAATTTAAGATTTTGAAATAGAAAAATAATATCAAGAATTAACAGTTTGAAAAAGTAAATGTTAAGTTAAAAATAAAAATAAAATTTTACGAATAAGTTAGAAATTAGTTATTAATTATAACTTATATTTCTTTTATATACTTTTTTTTGTATAATTCTGCCAAAAATACTCTTTGAAAAAAAAAGTACTTTTAATTAAAAGAAAAATTCTTATGATTAGTTAAAATAAGTCATACAAAAAACATGCTCTGGAGATTAATATTTCAGACTGATTATTTTGAACAATATAGATAATTTCAAATTAATTAAAATAAAAAAATAAAGGAATATAATTTTTAATTAAAATATCAAATGTATTGATAGCTGGTCATCACTGAAGCAAAGGTGGGTTCAGAGTAGTATAAAAAACTGACATTCCCTATTGTCATGGATTATTAATCTATTAGATTATATTGAATTATTATTGAAAAATATTAGTTATTGGTATCTGATTATTATTAGTTGCTAGTTCAGCCACTTTCCTCCACTTGTCTCCTGTGAGCCCTTAGCCAAATATCATGATAGTTTATTCTGACTTGTCTTCTGTTGATGTTTAACCCACTCCACCAAATTAAAAGAACCAGACATGCCATAGGACAAATAATCAAGAAGCTGTATTTATGTTATATAGAGAATTACCAAGAATCTGACTGGATCTGAAGAAATGGTAATTACTCACAAAAAAACAAAGAATGTGTGTAACCCACAGCTGTATTCAAACCACTTATGGAAACCAGAGACTGTATTTAAACCACTCATGGAAACTAGAGTCTGTGTTCAAATTGCACATATAAACCAAAAACTGTACTGTAGTTAGATCTAGGTAACTATTATCCATGATGTCATTATTAAAACTTAAAAATTTAAATACTAGCATTAAAAGTTAATATCTTGCTCTGAAAAGAACTCATATCATAAGTATGCATATTTGTTAAATGTATAATATCTTATATGTTTTATATTTTATTATTTTTCTTTTTATTGTTAATGACTGTAAATAAATTGGTGTAAATTATTAGTATTGTTTACATTTCTCTCTCTCTCATTCTATTTATCCATGTAAATGTGTTGTTGGTTTCATGTGTAAGAACTAGCCATGGGTCAAGTGCTTGAAATGTGTTAGTGACAGTTTATGGGTTCCACTGTAAGTGTTGGATGGCAAATAATCCCCATGAAGTATTTCATGTTTCATACAGGTGGAGAGAGGTACCTTGGTCTGGAAAGGTGACTGTTGGTTTAATATTTTTATTAAATCTCAGTCTGATTGGGGGTATAATAGATATGTAAATATTAATCATATTTACTCCTCTGCTTGAGTTACTAGTCTTTAAAATTATATTAGAGATAGATATTTTTTAAAATTAACTACTCAAATAATAAGTAATTGGACATGGAATAAGTAGTATATAAAATGATCAATTTTTTGTGTAAAGGGGCTTTCCATCTTGATTTTTGTAGTTGTTTATACAACAATAAAGGCTCTTTTCATCTATTCTCCAATGTACACTGAGATTCACCTATATATGCTTTTCCCAAAGACAAATCCATGTATATATCACACAACATAAGTATGGTTTTGATTTTAATAAAGTTAAAATTATATGTATTGAAAGAAATAATATTAAACAATAAAATCAGGGAAGTTATGTTAATAAAATATGGAATACAACATTTAATAAATAGACAAGCTGCTAATACAAAAATTAAGGAATTATGAGAAAATTGATTTATGATGTAATTGTTTTTGTATACATTTATAATGGTTTTTGTAATAGAATTTGAATGTAGTTGATAATGACCACTTAGATTGTTGAAAGTACTTCTATTTAAATTATAATTGATATTTTTAAAAACTTTGTTTACTGCATTAATTATTGTATTGTTTAATGGAATTATATATATATATATATATATATATATATATATATATATATATATATATATATATATATATATATATATATATATATATATATATATATATATATATTCATACGAATATTTTCACAGGGTTGCATTTATAAAAAAAAAAAAAAACAACAACATATTTTTCAAGTTAATCCTTGTATGATTTTAATTTAAAACACCAATGTTTTGACTTGATCACCCAAGCTCTCAGCTGGGAAATGAAAACTATATAAATGTAGAGGCATTGTAAATAATGTTAATTAAAATAGGTGTATAGACATTTGAAAGACCACAACTAAAATAGCTCTATAAAATTGAAAAATATTAATAATAAATACAGTTCAGTAAAATTTAGTTTTTAAAAAAAACATTTACAATGAATATAGAATTTGGTGGGAAACATCCCTTTCCTATCCTTGTCACCAATAAACAAAATAATTTTTTATCATTCACAGTTTTCAGAAAAGCTACATATACTTTCATGTACCTCCAGTTTTCATCTCATCATCATCTGGTTCAAATTCTATCTGTGGCCAAAATACTATTTTCCAGAACAATCTTTCAGACAAATAATATTAAAAGGAAAAAAAAATACATCAATAATGTATTGTTACCAAATGGTTATAATCATAAAATATACATCAAGCCTTATTTAAAGTTAAGAATACAAAAAAGAAAAAGAAAATCAATTATTTAGAGTTTGTATGCCTTATGTAAAAGGAACCACAGACAGAAACATACATATCCTAAAACACTACAACATAAAGAGAGTATATGTTTTTTATAAAAAAATTAGTAATTTTCTAACCAAGCCTAAATATTCAATTCCTCTTGAGTGTCAAGGAGTTGATAAAATTTCATGTGGTGTGTGTGAATCTTCTATGTAGATATGAGCAATTATCACATCAATGCTAAAATGAATGAGCATGCTAATGCAGTAAAACCACATTATCATCATCAGCACTCTTGATCCATGCTACAGATAAGTCACACTATTGATTTTTATAAGACAAGTGTCCTATCTAAATGTGAATCCCTAAACCAATGTAAAACGAGAAAAGCTATTTCCTTTTTTCCCTTTTTGTATTATTTCCACAATCATCTCTTCTCCTTTACTTTTTCTTATTATTAACAATCTCTGTATTGAATTGCTATCACTTTAAACACTAGAGTTTATTATCAAACTGTTCTTTTTTATGTGAATGATTTTAGTTATTAAATAATTTTTAACATATAGGTATCTTAAACAAAATATATTTTTCTTCTATTTTTTATTGCTTATTCAAAAGTCATTACATTTTTTTCAGAAGTCGTAATTATGATTCTTATATAACAATTTTATCCCGAAGGAAGGATATAACACAATAAAATTATGGATGCTGCTGATAATAATAATATTAATAATAATAATAATAATTATAATAATAATAGTAACAACAACAACAACAACAGTAATAAGAACAACATTAACGAAACTATATTCATATGTCAACAAGATTTTAATTTCAATATGAATAATTTATTGCAAAATTACAAAATGTAAAATAAATACATTTAGAGTAAAATATAATGCATCTGTTTTCTAGTTTTTTGACATTATCGTTTGAATCCAGCTGAGATGTGGATAGACTTTTATAAAAAATGAAGGATCGACTGCATTTTCACGTTTTCCTTCATTTCCCATGAGCACACCAACAGCATAATTTGTGCCATTAATGTTAGCCACCAGAGGTCCTCCTGAATCACCCTAAAACAATAAAAAATATAATATCTGTAAATTACCCAAGTCTAAATATTTTAACCAAATTTTTCCAAATAAACAAATATTTAAATACAACCTGTATAAAATATTATTACTAATTTTGAAATGATATATTTTTAGTTTTTTTTAAAATTGCTGCTGTCTGACTTAGTATCTTTCTAACTACTTTGCAAAAATCAATTTTAGCGTGAGTATTTCATGTTGCTTTAGTTTTATACTTTTACATCTCTGTTTCAGCAATATGTCACACTAGTATTTGTCAAGACATTATTGTACATTTTCAAAACCTTTACACTTGACAGTTGATTTTGCTACACACAAGCTTATGGTTAAGACCTGTAGAGATCTCTACAATCACATTTTTATACGCTCATTCTTGAGATTACAGCCTTAGTAAATATTACATACAAAATATAATAAATTCTGTAGACCTAATATTATATTTAAAAAACACAGACGTGAGAAAACAATCAACTAAGAACATAGTTAAAAAATATTTGATTTCATTTACTTACTCTATATTTTTAATTTTTTTGTATAAATAATTTCAGATTTATTGTAAATAATACTTTAAAAAATAAACTTATATATTGTAACCGTATGGTCAGGCACGATGTTTATTAAGTCCTATTTAATGATTAAATCAGAAAAAAAATGATTAGCAATGATTACAAAATATTGAAATCAGTGAATTACATAAATGGTGTGTTATAGTGGTTGCTAGATTGTGTCTTTAAAATTCAGTAAATTATATCTTTAAATATCCTGAGAATGATAAAAACTTAGACTGTTTAAGATACACTAGAAAATCTGTTTGAGTGTTGAAGTGATTTCATACACATTTTAGGATTTCAATAATATAAAATGATAATTTAATAACATTATTATTATTAGTCTGAAATGTCCTATTCTTTTGAATTAGGTATTTCTTCTAAACTTGATATACTTCCAAAATTCTTTTTCATTTCTCAGTCCAGATATACAAATCTCTGTTGTTTACTAACATGTCAGTCTAGATTAATTACTTAGTACTAGATCTGGTGGGACATATAACATTAAATGCCTGGCATTAACATTTCCTTCATTTCTTTGTTTTCCTAATAAAATGGCCTTAGCTGGACCTTTTCTTTGAATCTTGTAGGAGCCATGGTAGAGCGAGAAATTTTTTTTAATATCTTCTTGGTTACATTACTTGGTTTTTGTGGTCCAAGCCCTACCATATCACCTTGGAACACTTGGATGTGGATCAGTCAGGATATCAATGATGGTCCCAGTGAGCTATTTGACTGGGTTAGAACCTTACTGTCAGTGGTCTTCTGATTGGCTTCTGTTTCATTTATAGGTATTTGATCTCAACTTTGATTTTCATCTTGTGGCATCTTAACTTTTTCTGGTTCATCACTGGTGATATTTTCCATTTCGCTCTTTGGTATTGAGTCTTTGTTGACTGGTTCTTGCACTGTGTTTTCCATCTGGTATTCTTCTGTTTCCAGTATTCTTTTTTCTACTGCTTCTTGATACTTTTGCATCCCCTCCTTAATATCAGACATAATTGTTGCCCTAAAGCTATTCATCATCATCTTTAAATTTTCCATCATCATGGACATCATTTCACACATCATAATCTCTTCAGAATTTTTCTGTTGTTCATCCATTTTCTCTACTTTTGTTGGATCCATCTTTAAAACAGAAAATCTTTATATTTAATTTTCTTCACTTGAAATATATATATATTATATATATATATATATATATATATATATATATATATATATATATATATATATATATATATATATATATATATATATATATATATATGTGACTTTAGCGGGTTACACCACCCTTCCCTCCTAAAACATCTCTCATCCTACCTGCTCCCCATCTAATTCATTTCTAATCTGTTTACTGCCTTTTATTTATACAATTACATTACTTGCCACTTAGCTATTTTTCTTATTAATGATCAAACAAAAAAAGAGCAAAAGTTAGCTATTTTCTTATATCTAAATATAAATTTATTATTTAATCTCTGGTTGCTCTCCTGTGCCTGAACAGATTTGACATTTGATCCTGTCTCACTTGGTTGGTAACAATCAGTTTACATAATTTAATTTTACATTTAAATTTTTATTGACTCTTTACCCAATTTCATTTTTCCAGGTTCGAATCTTATATAACCTTTTGTGTTTGAAAGGACTTAACTAAGCTATTGGCAAATTTTTTTGTATGGGTGCCAGTCAGCAGTATATATGCTTTATTATTATTAACACTTTATTCAACCAAGTTTCATTTAGTTATTTTTTATATCACGATATTTTAGAGACTCTGAAGATTTATTTATACACCAAAACATACAGAATTTGGTTTATTTATTTTTTTACAGTTTTACATATGAAAAAAAAATCACAGATAGAAAAAAATTTCATATTTTTCCTTCCTATTTTGAGTCTGTATACATATATCACTTGTTAAATTCTGGGTACCAGCTGTTTGTGGACCCTTAATTTTTATTCTCTACAAAGCCAAAAAAATACATGTTTATTTCACATATTTCATTTTATCAACATATTCATTTACCATGGTGTATATATTTATATAAAATCCCCATTGTGTTGGGGCAACCAAAACTTAGGAAAAAAAATCTTACACATATACCTTATTCACTGCAATGTCAAAAAGCATAAAAAACATTATATACACTAAACACTACTCAGGGGATTATAGGATGTAAAAACATTGTACGAATCGGAAAAAAATCTTACACATATTTATTATTTAATGTTATTCAAAAAACATTATATGTATATATGCTCAACACTATACAGGGTATTGCAGGGTATGGAAATATCATCAGCATAAATAAGTATCATACAATTTTTTATGTTTTGATCAACATCACATATAAAAAACTTAAAATGTAATGGTACTAATATTTCACCCTGAGGAACACCTACCATATTATTAAAAATGAGAATTGGTTTTATCCATATGCACATAAGATTTACGATCCCTCAAATAATTACTAAAATACTCAATTAAATGATAACTAAATCCAACCCTTTAAGTTTATATAAAAGTCTAACATGTGAAACTTTATCAAATGTCTGAGCCATATCAAAATATACAACATCTAATTGCTTCTGAACAGATAAGGCATGATCAATATGATCAGATATGAACATTAAAATAGTTTCAACAGATTTACTGAGTAGAAAAACATACTAATACCCAGGTAATAGCTTAGTCATACCTTCAATAATAACATTGTAAATACATCTTTCATAAACCCTAGTGAAAGGTGACAGAATTTAAATAGGTCTATAATGATCAGGATCAGATATATCTTCTTTCTTATAAATTGGTATAGTCTTAGCTATATAAAATATGTCAGGAATAATAGATTCCTCACTTGATATATTAATGATATAATGTAATGGTGCTATCAAACATTTGACACAACTCTTGATTAAAAAATTAGGAATATTATCATATTGCATAGAAGATTATCAATTTCAGTTTAGAAATTACACTAAACACTTCAGGATTTGAAATTTTTTTAACATCTATATTCCACAAACTCTTTTTATTAAATTTAATATCAGTCATTTCATTATCAGAAATATCCAAATACATACTTGTAAAATGATTAATTGGATCATTCATAGACAGTCAAATTACATTATATCTATAATGCTCATTCCCAATAATATTAAGATCTTTAAAATAATTCCAATACATTTGTCGATTATTCCTAATTTTTTTAACCCTATTTAAATTATTATTATAATCTCTTTCCATAAGAGTTTTAATGTAAACATGCAAACACTTTAAATTTCTTATACAATGCTTTACCATTAGTTAATTTATAAAACCTATGATATTTATACTTTCTATTCAAATCCTTAGAAAACTATTTAGGATATTTATTATTAGTATTCAAACAATATATAACAGAATATTGAAGCAGTCAATCTTAGCTTAAGATTGAGCTTCATAGTTCCATCTACTAACCTGTATTTAAACCCTGTATCCCATCTCACTCCTTTTGTTGTGTATATATATATATATATATACATATATATATATATATACACATATATATATATATATATATATATATATATATATATATATATATTGTAACAGTCAGAATCGTCTATCTCGCTAACACACTGCAGAATTCAAACCCCAGACATGAAACTGAACATTCTAGGAGGGGTTGCCTTCTAGATATACTAAGTTCAAATCTAAAGTCCAAATTTCACAGCCCATCTACATGATAACGCATCTGATGCCACTAGTAGTATAATCTTTGACCATTGCCTGATGGTCAGGGAGAAACAAAAGACTCTATACTAAAAGAAGCTTGGGTGGCTAATTAACGTCTATGGATTTACAAAAGAAATGCAGAAAATATATATATAGATCGAGACAGTGATAGGAATCAAATAAAATAAGAGATCAAATTTAGTTTTAAATAATTTCACAAAATTTATTTATATAAATTATATGTATAACGCCACTGTCTGCTTATATGAGACAGGGACGCATATTAAATAATTATTGGCATTATATTCCAATACATGACAAAAAGGTTTTAAAGCAAAGTGATATATTCTATTCCTCGGGCTAATAGCATTACGATAATGTGCTTGATGAGATAGGAACATGTGCGAGGTGCTTTGAGCAATTATACAAGTTTAAGAAAATATTTGAAATTAAGTGTTATAAAATATTTATTGATTTCGAGAATAGCATGGACAAAAGCTTACTAAGCAAAAAGTGGGAATGTGATCAAAGCATTTATTTGAGAATAATAATAATAGTTGCATTGGGAGGTCAGTATTGCTGGTAATGAATTTATTAAAGTTGGAGTGTGTGACATGTTTAAGTTACAGATGCTTTGTAAAATAAATATAAAATAAAGCAATATTGAAGATCCAGAATAATTACGGAGGGCATCTCGCCGCTAACCCGTAGGAAAGTATTTTATGAACAGCCGAAACTTAGCGACTGTGTGACGATTGCGTTTAATTCCCAGGTGTGTCATTTGGAACACACTCTGCCTGGAAAATTGCAATATACAAAAAGAACAGACTTTGCCGTGTAAAGAATCCTTGGAAAAATAAAACAAAGCGGTCTCAACAACCAATTCATTTACCAGCAATATGAGACTAGTTTATATAAAAACATACTGAATGGGTTTTACTCGGATTAAGAGAAATGCCCAATCAAATTCCCCGAAATTCATTTAAAAGGGTCCACACATTCTCAATGTCAATGATGAAATTTGTAATTAAAGTAGAACACGGTAATTAAAATAGGAAAATGCATGCTTGCAGGTTTAAAATGTAAGTATAGATTTATATTCGCAATCATGCATTAAGGGACACATTTAACCATTGACCTCGCACATACTATTATATTAGATTAAAATCAATAACATGTAGAATTTAAACTATGTGATTATATTATATTAAAGAAAAGAATCACCCTCGAACGAGTGATTTGCAAGATAATAAAATTGGAAAATTATAAATTTAAAATATGCCTTGCGGCATCTTATTTTCAATAAAGGGAATAGTTCACTTGGTCAGAGACAATTCTGACACATTATCATAACAAAATAAAAGAAAGCTTTATAAATAGAAAATATTAACCCAAGGATAGAGCAAAATGGTTGATTATATTTGAACACTTTAAAGAAGTACATAATAAAGTTATGTGAAATAAAAGAAAAACAATTTAGAATAGCTATAGCATGTTAGTTAGGATTCACAAGAGCTCTTGGGTTAATTTAGGGTTACCTCTGGAGAAACATTTTTAGGCAGATTGATGGTCGGCAGGTTTTTATATAATTTAACAGCAAAATCTGGAAATGTTCATATTTTTGGCAGCAGCAGCAGTTCCAGGGTTCCCTGTGTGATAACTTCCGATGGTCTATGGAAGCAGATGACCATTCTGAAGAGAAATAGCCTTCTTGCGCTCTACTCTGTCACGTCAAGATTTACAAATTACTAGAATAGAACTCAGAATGATTTCTCTTATAAACATTAGAAAAAAACTCCAGAACAAAAGAAAACCCTTCTTTTTATAGTAGACTTTAACAATAGAACTGCCCTGGAGCATTACAAAATATATCGGATGTATCAGCTGTAATTAAATCTATCCCAATGTCTAAAGAAATTCAACATTAATTATTTTCTTTTGTTAATTTCCCTGTCGACATTCGAATTACAAACTAGATTCAATTAAAAATTACTTTTATTAATTAAAGAAAATCTTAAGTGGACATCTGCTGTTTTTAGATAAACTTATATAATATTAACTAATTAAACTATTGTCCCTCATTTATTTGAAAGAAATATTTGGAATGACTTTTATTAAATTAAATGAAAATTATTTTACTTTTAACTTGCAATATTTGAATCTATTTACTAAACGAATATTTATTAAATGAATTTTATTTTAAATCAAAATATATTATGACGGTAATATATTTGTAAATAGATTCAAACAAAATAACTTTAACAATTTATAATTTTGATATGTTTTAAAATGCATATCATAGTGTGTGTGCAATTATGACTTATATAACCTACTTTTTAATAAATTAAAATGATGTGAATATATACATAATTTATAATCTTTTATTTATTTGGGAATGACATATATATAATACAAGCATTGTACTCGTGGTTTAAAATTAGGCAGGATTTTTGGTATATAAGCGTATTGCCAACAAACTATGATAGATTGGGGTTCAAACTAAGGTATGAGGTAGGAAATAGGTGAGAAAAGGTAAAACAAAGATCTGCAAAGCAGACTCTACTGTTTCACATTCCCTTAGTGATGGAACAAAAAAAATTGTTAAAAAAAGATTTATAACAGGTGTCCACCTATAAAGCCTGCATAAACAAAATTTACAAGATAACCCATAATGTACAGGATATAAATATAATGAAGAAATGAAACTGAATTATATACCCGGATCATATTAATAAATCTACCATCTAGCGAACATTTTGTCTATTATTTTCCCCTTTCAACAAACTTTATTTAACATTTTACAAGTTTAATATTGGTTATATCCTATCTCCTTGCTCATTTATCTTGTGACATGTCCATTTTTATTTTATTTTTTTGTTTAAAAAAACTACTATATACTCCTGGGTCTGGTGGGTAATCACTGCTTTTATAATTTGATGACTGCAGTCTCAGATTATCAGGTCTCTTTACCTTGTCTGGTGGTTCTTTGGCCCAGGGACTGAAATCCAGAGTGATTGTTAATAACTGTAGCTTTAGGCTGTTGCAATTATTTGCCTTATCTGGTGGCTCCTTGGCCCATGGGCTGAAATCCAGTGCTATCATTGTTTTCACTATTTCCTTTCTTCGATATATTCTTGCTATATCAGGTGGGATATTTTCCTGGTTTTCTTTAAGAACTTTGATGTTGGTGGTAAGCATGGTTAGCTGGGTTTGAATCCGTAAGCCCTGTACATTCTTGGCTGGAAATATCTCCTCTAAATACAGTTGTGGACATTTTTTGACTTCGTGAAAATTTTTTATGTGATGAGGCTTGGTTAGCTGGGTTTGATGTCCAGTGTCCCGGATATCATTTATTGGAAGTACTCTTTCCAAAGAAAGTTCAAGACATTTTTTACTTCATGGACTATTCTAGTGTTGCGCTTGGTTGGCTGAATTCAAGGTCCCAGGTCTGGTGTATCAGTCTTCTTTGCAGAATCATTTGACTCAACTTTCTGGTTCATGAGTTTATCTGCCATCTCTTGCCATCCAGGGAGGAGCCTGTGCAGTGCTCTAAGTTCTTCATCTCTTCTTTGGCTTTCTTCAGCCCATCTTTTCACTCTTTTTTCACCTTGCTTAAGCAATTTGTTAATAGTCCGGAAATGGACCTCATCAGTATCCATATTTTCCATGGACTTGGATGATTACCGTGATCGATAATGGTGATGACTTTAATTTTATTTTATTGCTAACTATTTAATATATCCTAAAAAATATTAAACTGTTTTATGGTTATCTCTATTTTATTTATTTTTATTCCTTGTTTAACTCTGCGATTATTATGTTTGATTATAACTTTATTAATGGCTAATAGGCTATTTCCCTCTCGGTTCTGTTGGCCTAATTACTGCTTTTATGTTTATCACTAAAAACCCCGAGTACTACCCTTTTATTACTGCAAAAAATTCTTGTTTAATTCTGCTGCCAACATATATATTTTTAACTGCCCATATAAACAAAAAAAATCTCTTAAATTCTATCTGTCAAAATATTTCGCTAACATATATATTTTTAAACTCAAGCAATTTTATTTATATATGTTAACATTCGCTAGATCCAGGTATACTTATTTAGTTTCTTCTTATTTAAGATTTGCAAACATATATATTTATTTACATAATCATTGATCCAATTCACATCTCATTATTTGGTCTAAGAAAATTTACACATATTGAAAAAACAAATTACATATAAAAGAATCTAGCCTGGTGACAAAATTTATTTTAGAAGTAACTCCGTTTAATGAAATTACCCTTGGGCACCATGTCACAAGTTAAAAGGATCCATAGACTGTTAGCTTCCCAAAATTAATTTTAATAACTATTCCATTTAACTACGGGCACTCGTTAAAACATTCACATTTTTATTGATTACAAAATTTTATTATTTTTACATTTCTGAATTCCATACGATAGCCTATTATATCTAGGTTATTACTGTACAAAATTATTATTATGCTATCTTGTGCATTGAGCCGATAAAACTTTATTTTGAGAGTAAAATACATTATTTGAAATATTCATAGATTGTCACAATATTCACTTGGGACAATATTTAAGTAATTTACACTATGCGTACATAGGGTGATTTAAGTGAAACAATAAATACAGATGGCTTGTATCGCACTATAGCAAGTTTGGACAAATTTTGATTATACAGTATAAGTAATTAAATGCCCAAGTCAACCAAAATATATGAAATATACATGCAAATAAACAATATAGATAATATAGAGTTTGAAAATATTATATATATCAAAATTATAAAGGATTTGAGTGATTAAATACGAAACAACATGATAAAATTAAGCTACAGGGAAGTGGGTGTTTAAATAATTAAGATCTACAGGGATGTGGGTGTTTAAATATTCGAGGCCCCATGTTGGGCGCCATGGACCCGGAAAAAAAAACTTACTTTGTAACAGTCAGAATCGTCTATCTTGCTAACACACTGCAGAATTCAAACCCCAGACATGAAACTGAACATTTTAGGAGGGGTTGCCTTCTAGATATACTAAGTTTGAATCTAAAGTCCAATTTTCACAGTGCCATCTACGTGATAATGCATCTCGTGCCACTAGTAGTATAATCTTAGACCAGTACCTGGTGGTCAGGGAGAAACAAAAGACTCTATACTAAAAGAAGCTTGGGTGGCTAATTAATGTCTATGAAATTACAAAAGAAATGCAGAAAATATATATATATATAGACCGAGACAGTGATAGGAATCAAATAAAATAAGAGATCAAATTTAGTTTTAAATAATTTCACAATATTTATTTATATATATTATATGTATAATGTCAATGTCTGCTTATATGAGACAGGGACCCATATTAAATAATTATTAGCATTATATTCCAATAAATGACAAAAAGGTTTTAAAGCAAAGTGATATATGCTATTCCTCTGGCTAATAGCATTACGTTAACATGCTTGATGAGATAGGAACATGTGCGAGGTGCTTTGAGCAATTATACTAGTTTAAGAAAATATTTGAAATTAAGTGTTATAAAATATTTATTGATTTCGAGAATAGCATGGACAAAAGCTTACTAAGCAAAAAGTGGGAATGTGATCAAAGCATTTATTTGAGAATAATAATAATAGAGTTGCATTGGGAGGTCAGGATTGCTGATAATGAATTTATTAAAGTTGGAGGGTGTGACACGTTTAAGTCATGGATGCTTTGTAAAATAAATATAAAATAAAACAATATTGAAGATCTGGGATAATTACAGAGGGCATCTCACTGCTAACCCATAGGAAAGTATTTTCTGAACAGCCGAAACTTAGCGACTGTGTGATGATTGCATTTAATTCCCAGGTGTGTCATTTGGAACACACTCTGCCTGGAAACTTGCAATATACGAAAAAAATGGACTTTGCTGTGTAAAGAATCCTTGGAAAAATAAAACAAAGCAGTCTCAACAACCAATTCATTTACCTGCAATATGAGACTAGTGTATATAAAAACATACTGAATGGGTTTTACTCGGATTAAGAGAAATGCCCAATCAAATTCCCCGAAATTCATTTAAAAGGGTCCGCACATTCTCGACATCAATGATGAACTTTGTAATTAAAGTAGAACATGGTAATTAAAATAGGAAAATGCATGCTTGCATATTTAAAATGTAAGTATAGATTTATATTTGCAATCATGCATTAAGGGACACATTTAACCATTGACCTCACACATACTCTTATATTAGATTAAAATCAATAACATGTACATTTTAAACTATGTGATTATATTATATTAAAGAAAAGAATCACCCTCGAACGAGTGATTTGCAAGGTAATAAAATTGGAAAATTATAAATTTAAAATATGCCTTAATAGCGGCGTCTTATTTTCAATAAAGAAAATAGTTCACTCAGTCAAAGACGATTCTGACACATTATCATAACAAAATAAAAGAAAGCTTTATAAATAGAAAATATTAACCCAAGGATAGAGCAAAACGGTTGATTGTATTTGAACACTTTAAAGAAGTACATAATAAAGTTAATTGAAATAAAAGAAAAACAATTTAGAATAGCTATAGCATGTTAGTTAGGATTCACAAGAGCTCTTGGGTTAATTTAGGGTTATCTCTGGAAAAGCATTTTTAGGCAGATTGATGGTCGGCAGGTTTTTATATAATTTAACAGCAAAATCTGGAAATGTTCATATTTTTGGCAGCAGCAGCAGTTCCGGGGTTCCCTGTGTGATAACTTCCAATGGTCTATGGAAGCAGATGACCATTCCAGAGAGAAATAGCCTTCTCGCACTCTACTCTGTCGTGTCAAGATTTACAAATTACTAGAATAGAACTCAGAATGATTTCTCTTAGAAACATTAGAAAAAAACTCCAGAACAAAAGAAAACCCTTCTTTTTATAGTAGACTTTAACAATAGAACTGCCGTGGAGAATTACAAAATATATTGGACTTATCAGCTGTAATTAAATCATCCGAATGTCTAAAGGAATTCAACATTAATTAATTTCTTTTGTTAATTTCCCTGTCGACATTCGAATTACAAACTAGATTCAATTAAAAATTACTTTTATTAATTAAAGAAAACCTTAAGTGGACATCTGCTGTTTTTAGATAAACTTATATAATATTAACCAATTAAACCATTGTCCCTCATTTATTTTAAAGAAATATTTGGAATGACTTTTATTAAATTAAACAAAAATTATTTTACTTTTAACTTGCAATATTTGAATCTATTTACTAAACAAATATTTATTAAATGAATTTTATTTTAAATCAAAATATATTACGATGGTAATATATTTGTAAATAGATTCAAACAAAATAACTTTAACAATTTATAATTTTGATATGTTTTAAAATGCATATCATAGTGTATGCGCAATTACGAATTATATAACCTACTTTTTAATAAATCAAAATTATGTGAACATATACATAATCTATAATCTTTTATTTATTTGGGAATGACTTATATATATATATATATATATATATATATATATATATATATATATATATATATATATATATATATATATATATATATCATCAAAACTACCCCAAATCTAAAATTAAACCAGACCAGAATAAAAATAATATTAAAACACAACCTAAGGTTTCACTGCTACAAGCAGACTTCTCAAGTGTAAAGAAATAATAAAAAAAAAACAAAAAACACACATTATATATACTATTAAAAACTACCCACAAATCCATTCACTTCCCATCCACCCTTAATATTAAAAGAACTCTTAAATAAGTTAATTGCTTCAGAATCATAAATTTTCAATAATAAAGACTCTTTAATTCTTCTTTTGATTTCATTTCTCTCAAAGAAGACAACCTTAGCTTCATCAAAATCAATAGTGTGGCCTGTATCTTTTTCATGGACATACAAAGCAGAAGATATCTTAGTTCTGCTTTGTATGTCCATGAAAAAGATACAGGCCACACTATTGATTTTGATGAAGCTAAGGTTGTCTTCTTTTAGAGAAATGAAATCAAAAGAAGAATTAAAGAGTCTTTATTATTGAAAATTTATGATTCTGAAGCAATTAACTTATTAAAGAGTTCTTTTAATATTAAGGGTGGATGGGAAGTGAATGGATTTGTGGGTAGTTTTTAATAGTATATATAATGTGTGTTTTTTTTTTTTTTTTATTATTTCTTTACACTTGAGAAGTCTGCTTGTAGCAGTGAAACCTTAGGTTGTGTTTTAATATTATTTTTATTCTGGTCTGGTTTAATTTTAGATTTGGGGTAGTTTTGATTTTATATTGACTAGTTTAGCTTTATGCTTGTAATGTTTATATATTGTACCGGTCGGTTTCGTCTGTTCATATAACAAGATCTAGCATCTAGGCAAAAGTACCTCGAATCCAATCCTGTGCAAGATACATAGGTCAGGAACGTTCATAAACTCTGCCCTATTTGCCTATTTTCCAGATCTACCAACTTATGAGCAACAATTCCAATGATACTGATCTAATTTATTCCTACCCCGCCGGCATCACAAAGTCGTGACACAAAAAGACTCTTATTCGAACTTGGTTCATGTCTAGGATATTATAATTAGCGATTTTCAATCATCTAGTAAGGGAAACCTTTTTTTATATTACATCAAAATTATTTCTATTCAATAAATGAAACAATGACTTAGATATTTAGAAAGATATAAAATTTATTAAATCAACTTGGAGTATATATGATTGCAAACGTTATTGGTGTTACAAAGTAAATAAAATGGGTGTTTATCTCCCTTGGACAACATTAACCTCTCTTACAATACTATACAATGAACATATTTAATCATCAATAACAAATAATTCATGGCTTTATTCTATTGCGGCTATTTATATGTCAATAATTTATCGATGGACTGTGATACATAAGATTTTTAATAGTAGCGCTAGACTACAGTTACATAAAGTTCTTTGAATCCACCATTAGTAAAACAATAGCACTCGTACCAATACGTAAGTTTATTCAGTTGAATGATAAGGGTAATTTTATTTAATTAATATTTGCATTTGCTATATAAGAACGTGTGTGGGAAGCTAATTTGGGAAATAATAATAATGGCAGATGTGTCGTATCTGAAAGTGTGAATGAAATATAAAAAAATGGCAATCCATTTAGTATAATCGTAACAGTACGGTTTAGGAGAATTAATAGGCTTTTAAAAAGAACAACATATGGGAGAGCGGTACGTGTATGATGGCAATGGAACGATCTATTCTAAGATCTAAGAAGATGCTTCAATTCACCGTTAAGGAAAGCGACTCTCTGCAAACGTCGGCAGGGTCGGGTCATAAACAACGAAGAAGGCGCTTTATTGAATTGCCATAGGCTGGACTTTTGCCAGAGCGAACCCTATGTAATAATATCACGCGCTGAAGAAATCCAAAGAGGTTTGCCAAACCTTGTCCTTGGTATTGGAAGTAAAAATGAATGAAGCACAAAGGTATATATATAACGAAAGGCCGGTATACACGTAACGCTTGCATTAATATAAATATATTGATATTTAACTAAGTAATAAAGAATTATCGCCTATTTTTATTAATAAAAACCCCTCGTACCGGTATGATTTGATTACTACGTGGATATGGAAGAATTACATTTAATGCCACTATAATATAGCTCAGAGAACTAAAGGACCCCCCCCTTTATGTATTACTTTAAACTACACATAAACTTTCCACAACGGATAAATAATATAAATCTTTGGTTTTGAATGCTTTTATAAATAAATACTTTTCATATTATTAAATATATATAAAGTCGGTGGTGGCTATTTATTTCAAGAAAGTAATATTAATTTAATTCATATAAATCTAATTGCAGATTTTAGAAGTTAGCGCTATTATTTAATTAACCAAAAAAAACATTTCTACGAAAATAGATTTTTACTTATTTTTTTCTAAAATAACACTGGACAGTAATTATCAAATTCTGATTTTAATTCCCCAGACTGGCAGGCACCCGCTACACTAAGAATAACAAGTTTTTTTAAAATATACTAGATTAATTACCCTCTAAAAGTAAGGAGGGTTTTCTTTTATTAAAAGAGATAGCGTAAGCATTTGCGATTCTGGGGGAAAATTATCGACATATAATTTAGTATCTGAAAGTATAAAACATAATAATAAGAATAAAATATTGCCGCATAGACGTGACATTAAGTACTAATAATTATTCAGGAGAGGTTTAATGTAGGAGAGATTACAGCTAAGTTATATAGAGAGAAGAAAGTACAATTGACAAAAGGTAAGAATTCATAAATTGATTCATAACTAATATTAAATTTTACAAATGAAAGCTTTACAAAATGTTTAAAGAAATAGATAGGTGAGAGTTAAAATTATTCACGCTAACTTTAAGAGTCTAGCAGCATTTGAAATTGTTACCTCTGTACAAACTTGGCTGTTCTTTTGATGATTTCGGATTCCCTCGGAGAACTAGATCTAGTTTGTTAAGCAGTTATTCAGGCAGGTAGTAAGTTTATTATTTAACGAACAGGCATATAATTATAGTCTATGAGTTTCAGGATCCATGGGCACAGATTTCAGGGAAAGCCATCTCGAATGGCGAGAAAGGCGATTTAGATTTACTCAGCACACATTGAAAATAACCAACGCAAATTTTCTTGGTCTGCTATCATTGACTGTCTTACTTACTCTCCTAAAAATAATTTGTAATTATCCCATGCCTTGGTATTTTTGGAATCCCTTTCTGATTGGTCATTGCAATCTAATTTCCTAAAGAATTCGTATACAAGCTTTTACCTATTGTGATGGAAGATGCCATTGTTAGATAAGTATTCAAACTTTAATTAATTTTGATAAAAAAAAATGTTTGTAACAAAAGTAAATCAATTAAGTTTAGTTTCTACTTTTGATTTTAGAGAAACTTTTAATTAAAGTTATGTTAGAATATTATACAAGATTACGCTTCTCACCTTTAATTAATTTTGACTAATTACAATCGCATCTTCCATATTGGATTTAAAAGAAAAGTATAGTTTAATGACAAAAAATAATTTAAAAACACAATTTTATAAACTTACATATAACGAACTTTTCCACTAAATATTTACTCAGTACCTTTGTCTCTCCAATATCTACAGATATCTGAGCTGCAATTAACCAACAATTATTATAACTTTTATAAAACAAATTAATACAGAAATTATAATATATTTTGATATTATAAGTCCGTTGTAATTAATCCCCCATTCCCTATTGCGTATACGAATTTTCAGACGCTACATTTATTAATTTTATTTTGCATGTTTAAATTCAGATATTTATGCCAATATCTTCGTTAATAAATATGTTAGTTAATATAACTCAAACAAAAGGATACAAACAAATGTGTTAGTGAGTGGAATATATATGCAAGCATAGGGTTTGAATTTAGGTTGGTAGCAGAAGATTGGAAGTGGGCTGTGAAGCGCAATCTGAATCTCAGATTCCGCTTCAATATATATATATATAATACAGGCATTGTACTCGTGGTTTAAAATTAGGCTGGATTTTTGGTATATAAGCATATTGCAGACACACTACGATAGATTGGGGTTCAAACTAAGGTATGAGGTAGGAAATAGTTGAGAAAAGGTGAAATGAAGATCTGCAAAGCACACCTAAGTTATAAAATTTTAACGTTTCAATGATATTTTTTTTAATTATTATTAATTTATTTTTTATTAATTATTAGTTTTTATTTTTTATTAAAGTATTATAGGTGCTGCTCAAATCCAATATGGAAGATGCTACCGTTAATTGTCTAAAATTAATTAAAGGGTTGGAAGCACTATTGTTTTAATCTGGTGAAGGTATTTTTGATTAAAGTTTTTACTTAAAATGGGATTAAGATTTTCTTTCGTTATAAATATTTTCTCAAATCTATTTTTAATCTGGAAATAGATTTGAATTTATTTTGGGACATTACCTTACTGTTGCATCTTCAAAAACAATGAACAAAGGAAACTTAAGATTTTAAATCAGAGATTAGATTTTAATCTGAAACTATATAATTAAAAGCATTCCAGAAATACCTGAGCAGTGAATAAAATGGCTGAAATTTAAATCAAAATGGGATTAGATAAACTACTATTGAAAGAATTTCAGTGAATATAACCTATGCTGGTGTGAATGTTAAAAAAATAATGATGTAGTAGTAAGACCACGACCCTTCTTGGTCCTTTTGGGTCATCATCTTCTGCAGCCGTACCATTCTGCTGCCTAAGAGTGAAGTAAAAGCCTGAACTAAGAACTTTAATGCTAATAGAAGCTTGCTGCCACTGAAGAACTTGCATTTCAATTGTCGTGCACATGCTGCACTAAATTGGAATCTTAAAATTGCAAGATAACTTTTCAAGCCATCACCTCAAAATAAATGTAGCCTAACTAATCTCAAATCATGCTATCAAGATTTTTAACATATTGTTCAATTTTCTCTCTTTTTAATTAATATGAAAAATGTAATTTGCTCTTAAATGATTTCTATATATTCAATTTATTTTCATATGCTCTAACTTTCTTTAATTTTGGTGCAGTCATTTATTTATTCCTTGTTTTTATATGTGAATTTATATTATTAATATGCCAATCTTAAGCAATCTGGGAAGTTGAATTCCTAAAATCTTTTTTTTTTTTTAAGTAAACCTTCATGAATTAAGTTTATTAACATTTTTTTAAAGATAATGCATTGTTAATTAATATGCTCCCCATAATGTTTTATGAGCCAACATTTTATTTATGTTTTAATACAAAAATATATATTTGTTTAACTCTTGATTTTCTACCCGGGGTGAATCCAGAACTCAAGCTAATTAACGCTTTGAAACCTTATTCATTTTATAAATGTTACTCAATTCTGAAAAGGTAACTGATTAGCATTTTTTTATAACTGCTAGTTTTATTTTTACCTACTCTTAAAATATCAAATACTGTACTTAAATATTCTTAATTGTAAAATCCATGAAGATGGGATTGAATTATTTTAAATAGTAGAAAAGGGATGGGGGTAAATCTTAATGTTTCTTTTGCTAAATAAAATCTTCAAGTATTTTAGTAAATGAAATCTAAATCTCTCTATAAATATTATAACTGCAAAGTGTATTATTTGTCTAAATTATAGTACTCAAACAAGGGTCATTTACTTTAAAGCAGTAAAAAATTTTCAATGTCATTAGTGACATTTATCATTACTGTGTTACTGACATATATAGATATATTATGTGCTTCTAGTCTTCTAATCTGGGGGTTGTGACAAGTTCGAACCCATAGATTTCTTCTCATATCTCATTCCGTAGATAGTTGAGCTTTCCATAAACACATTTATTTCATATAAAATGCTTCTGGTGGTGATTCCTGTAAGTTTGGCACACACTATGCATATGCTTTTCTTCGCAGATAAAGGCCCTCTTATGTCAGTTATACTAGTAAAAGTCTGGGCCACACCATGCCTATTCACTTTTCTCTAAGCACTGCCCAAGAAGGGGGGCTTAGACTTTGTTCTCATCCAGAAGCATGACTGTTTCTTCTTAGTTATTTTTTTTGCTAATTATGTCAGCACCGCAAACTTCGTATTATTATTTCTTTTGATTCATGACTCAGTTTTAATGCTCTAATATTAAAATTGCACTCTGCTTAATATATATATATATATATATATATATATATATATATATATATATATATATATATATATATATATATATATATATATATATATATATGCCAATTGTTCTTCTAGTTTTAATTAATTAAATTTATTTCAGTCTTATACAATCCCACCATTGTAACTTATTTTTGTATTTAAGAGTATCTATGTGGCTTGGGGAAAATAAAGCATTCTTCTTACCAGCACTAATTAAAAAAAGTTTCGTTAAGTATTTTGTCATATAATCAAATGTGCTTTCAAATGTATTTTATCTATTTTCACGACCATAATGGTGTGAAAATTGTTTTGTATTATATCTGTAATGAATCTTGGAACACTCTCAAAGTAATGTTAGTCACCACGTTTCAGAACCAAATATAAAAGCATTAATAGCAATTTTATGTAAAGTCTTTCTAATAATTGATTGGCAAATTAATATTGGACCCACCAAAATGTGTTTATTTATAATATAATATTTAGCTAATAAAGAGCATATGAGACATAATAGCTTGAATGACACTATTTAATCATCTGCCACTTGCTCATTCACACACATACTAATGTATATACTTAATTTATAAATGTATGTAAATAATTTGTCATTATATTAAACTAATAATTTTATTGTCCAACTTATTTGAGTAGTTTGAATTCATTTTTCTCCACTTCCACACATACAGCTATGCATGTATATATTGTAGTTTAGTCATAGTAATAGATGTTTCATTGTCTTCTCAGCTTTGCAAGTGGGTTGGTTTAAAAATAATTCTCATGTGCTATCATTGTAATGTTATTCATTAGGTGTTTGATCTGGGGCTTGGAGAGTGGGTTTGAATCCAGTCTGGTCCCTGACCTAAATCTCAGCATTGACTGGGTTTGAAGTACAGATTGTGAATTCCAGCTCATGTTAGATAGATAAACATGTTTTGACTGGTACAATATTGATCTAGATAATTTTGAATTATACTATCAAAATTATTTGCAGCTATATTTGGATCATTTTCCATCAAAACTACATTCTAATCAACAACTTCAAAATCTTTATAAATACCATAAGAATCACAATGTTTGTAATCTCTGTTACTAGTTAGTATAGGCTTTTTATATTAATGAGAACCATTTATAACAAATTCCAAAGGTTGGTGATAAGAATCAGGAAGTACTCTTTGCACTTGAAATCAACTTTAGTGATAAACAAAAAATCCAGCTTACCCACCTAAAATTAATAATATTATTAAGTTGAATTAATCTAACCAACCCAACAAAAATTTTAATTTATAAAGCTTATTATTACCAACAGTCTTATTGCTATGTAGTGAATAATCAACTTCATTAATTCCCCAACTATAATAATATTGTATTTATATTTCACCAATATATCCTCAACTTTAACCAAATATGCAGCTAAATCATTCATTGGGTATTGGATCTAATATTTTATTTTTATTTTTTAAACCAAACTTCAATCCAATGGGATTCAATATTATTTGGATATGCTTTATGTCTTTTTAATAAGTAGTAGTAGTAGTAGTAGTAGTAGTAGTAGTAGTAGTAGTAGTAGTAGTAGTAGTAGTAGTAGTAGTAGTAGCAGCAGCAGCAGCAGCAGAAGCAGCAGCAGTAGCACTAGCAGTAGTAATAATAATAATAATAATAATAATAATAATAATAATAATAATAATAATAATAATAATAATAATAATAATAATAATAATAATAATAATAATAATAATAATGATGATGATGATGATGATGATGATGATGATGATGATGATGATGATGATGATGATAATAATAATAATAATAATAATAATAATAATAATAATACACCTTATCTGCCATCCTCAGTAAAAAGTGTGCAAACGTTAAATAACATTTGCAGGCTTTTGTTGGATTGTATTTAATATATATATATATATATATATATATATATATATATATATATATATATATATATATATATATATGTACCTAGATTGCATTCATACATATATCTAATGGTGTCTAAAAAATCTATTATTAAAATAAAATACAGTTGGTTAAAAGAAAATAGTATGTAAAAGTTTAAGAGTTTTTTTAATTGCAGTTTGTTTTCAAAATGTAAAATTAAAATTCAAATGTTTTTTTTTAAATAAAAGTTACAATAAATTAATTAGAAGGGGGGAGGGAGTTTGGTTTAGAAACGTCAAACTAAAAGTTTTATAAAAGAATTTAGAGGGTTTTTTTTATTATTAAAAGTTGAAGCTAAAAGTTTAAAAATATAAATATCTTTTTATTTAAGTTAAAGAACAAAAAATGTAATCTTAAAACTAGTGTTGAGTTTAGATTAAAATATGCATGTGCATAAATGACAAATTAATGTAAGCTTGTTAATAATATATATATGTGATTATAAACATTGCATGAATATGTGTGTGTTAAAATGAAATAGATGAAAGTTAAAAAATTAAAAACACTCAGCGATGGCTACTAAGTTAAAAATCTATAAAACAACAACTTTTGCGATGGCTATTAGGTCAAACTAAAAACAACACTATGTGTGTGATGGCTGCTAATTACTATCTCCAACAACAGAATTAAAAGATTATCTTGAGGAATGCAATTAAATAAAGGAAGGGATTTTGACAACAGATATTGCTGGTGGTTATCAAAATCAAAACAGGCCTCAAGTATAAATAGTCCAGTTTTTCATTGGACAATTAATTGAAATTACAGTTCAGTTGAGAAAACATTTGAAATAAAAATTCAGATAACAGTTGAGTAAATTAATCAGTTTTCAAGTAATCAATCAATTAGTGTACCAGAGCAATGCAGTGCTAATCATTGGAATAATATGACTTTCTCTAGCCTGAGTCCAGTGAAACAGTAACCTGCCCAGAATAAAAAAAATGCTTGCATAATAACTTGAAATTCACTGTCAATATTTAACTGTCTCCAAGAAAAGTGCCATGGAATAATAATAATAAAACTCCTCAAGAAAATGACCCAGCCAGTTGGAAATTTTCTTAATTGAAGAAGAAACCAGGAAGAAAACAAAGTTCTAAGTCCACATTCAAAAATCCTAGGTAATAACACTTTTCTTATTCTCATTTTTAAAGTAGCCATCACAATAATTTGAAACCTCCAGAGTCAAAGAATAATGAACTCTATAAGCATGCATAAATGAACTATTGATGTGCATGTTTTAAAATGTTGTGTTTGTTAATTTGTTAGGATATATTGATTTCATTGTATTTTTAAATTTCAAATATTATTTAATGCTCTGTTATATGATATTATAGTGTCTGAATTAAGAATGTACGTGATCATAATACCAGTGTTATATTAGTTAAATACAATTTATAAAAGTATTTAAAATTAGTATAATAAATGTTAGTTAAAATAAATTGCATTTTAAATTTAAACCTTAATTTTGTCTGTCAATTCTTTCACCAATAATTAAAGCACTAATTTGTGAATGTATTACAATAAACTGGGCCGGTTACAAGATTTTTTGAGCATTGGATTATGGGCCTATTGTCCAAACATGTTAGTTCTGAAACTAGCCACACCTGGGGTTTACTCTGAAACAAATAAAGTGTCTGGATAATAGGGGTTTGAATCTAGCAGTAGAGATGGGCCTCAGTCTGGAAATGTGCTCGTGTTATACATTGCATAGCTTGATGTGACTATGGGTATTGTTGATGGCCCTGCCATCAATAGTATTCTCCACTCTGCTCAAATAGGCCAGTTCATTCATGTAATATTTATAACATAAGAATATAAATTTATTATAAATAAGGTTTAAACCCAGCTAAACCTAGTGAGTAGTGCAAGTGCAATCATCTCCAGTTCAAACCCGGTACAATATATATATATATATATATATGTTTTTATGGATAAGAATAAATAGAAAATTCAAATATTGATCAGTATTGTATTTTGCACAAATAATATTGTAATTCCAATAAAATAAACAGCTGGAATATTTATTTTCTGTTTTATGAATTGAATCGATATCAAAGAAAAAATATTAAACTGATATTGATATTAATGAAGAAATGTCGAAAAGTAATAAAATATTGTCAGTATTAATTCTTCAACCATCTCTTATGAGGCTCCTTGTAGACATCTGACATCACTCTAACTCTGCCAGTTTTTATGCTAAAAAATTCGTTTGATAGGTTTTGAATAGGTTTTTAAAAGTTCTGTAAGATGGTGCCCTCTTCTGATTTATTTTACAAGTAAAAAATAAAAAAAAAACGCATTTAAACCTAAACAAAGAAAGAACATTATTTGTGATTGGTTCTTAGCATGCTCTCAGCCGAAAAAGACATTCTGATTGGCTGGAAAGAACAAAGAAACCGTCTGATCAAAGAAAATAAAGAAAAACGCTGAGATTTTCATTTCGAATGCAATTTTAAATATTAAAAAAAATATAATTTCAGAACTAGTTTTTTTAAAAAAAAAACTAAAAAAACAAAATTATTTTCGAAAAATATTGAAGATTTTAGTAAAAATATTAAAGAAATATTTAAAAGAAATATTTACTTATATTCTATAACATAAAAGTCGACCTTTTTGTTTATATTATAGCTTTTATGTTGCCGAAATTGAATATTTTAGAATAAATAAATAGCAATTTATTTTTGAAAGAACTTTCGTTCTCTTCATAACCTGAAAAATTAGTAATATACTTTTTATAAACGTATCTGAGTTGATCTTAATATTATAGGAGAATATGTTTTAACAATAGGCTTTGTCTTCAGTTTGTGAGTTGGCCAATTAAAAGATTTGATTTTTACCTCATACAACTAATAATATAATTAGAGGTTAAAAGGTTAAATAAGCAATTGTCTAATATGTAGAAGTATTTTTAACGAAATGTGATTCTAATTAGAATTTTAATTAAAATTATTAAACATAATGAATTAGCCTATTCATTCAGTATACTTATAATTTTTTTTATCTATGCAAGTAGAGCGATTTGAACTTAGAAATGTTCAGTTTATATTTGTTTTAAACTCCATTTCAAATACCCATATATAAGATCACATAAAGCAAAAAATGATAGATAATCCCTGATATATATTTTTTATGCAGAACTAGCACTCGTCCGTTGCTATCTCAATAAAAGCTAAACACTGCCTGTATACGTAGGGAGATTATGAGCTAGAACATCTGATGATTGCTCACAAAATATGTATATTGTAGAAGGCACATCTATCTTTTTTTCATGTATGTAGTATTGTGTATCAGTCATGAAACAAATATCAACTGAAAAATCCTAAGTTTAAATTTTTCAAATTAAACATAGTAAACAACAATAAAAATCAATTCCATTGGTTACAAATGTATAATACCGGACAAGGACTTTTTGCATTCAGCACGCTACGCAACTCCATGTATCCCGCACAAAGTATGTAATCCTCTTGATAATACATCTCGTAATCTGCAGCTACAAATTGGCATTTGGTTTTTGAAAGAATTGGCAATATAACAGTCAGGAGATCATCACTCAGTTTACTACTTCCTGTAAGAAAAGTCATTAACAAATAGCAATATATATATACACAATACCCGTTATAATATATATATATATAATGTTAATTCTAATATCTTCACCAATAAATGATTTCCCCAAATCATAGGAATGCGTGTTAAGGTGAATTTTAGGGTGAACCCAAACATTATTTTTATGATAAATTACTTAGACGTCTTCCTTAGGAACATCAACACTCTCCAAAATGTAATCAGATGTCCTTTTTACAATATCTATTAGGTGACATTCTTTCATCTAATATTAGCAAAAATTCTGTCAATGCTTTATGATTACAGCATTACTAATTTATGCCTTTTTAAAAGCCTATTTTTAAAACAAAAATATTATTTAAATAGTTTTTAATATTTGGCCTTTTCTTTTATTTTTTATGTTAATTTCTTTTCATTTATGTTTTGTTAATTTTTTGAAAAATAAATTAATCAATGAAAATATGTTTTGTTACTTACTCATTTTTTTTTCTAATTTCTTTATGAGTTTAAATTTTTGTTAATTTGAATAAAATAAAACTTTTTTGAATGCAGAAATGCAGAAAATACCGGTATTTCCGCTTTTGGTATAGATATCAGTACTGAAATACCGGTTTTAGAACAACTCTTTGGTACTGGAAACTCTCTCAAATACTTAACTAAGAAAATAATAATAATAATAAATTTGATTTCATTGTCTCCACAATATATATTAATATTTTATAAATGTATTTTTCAATTTCGTGACAAATATTTTCAATAAAATAAATTTTACACCTTAAAATAATCGTGTCACCTTTTTTCTCACTAATTCTTATGTGCATTATAATAAGAAAAAATACATTTAAAAGAATGTTAATCTTACATCATATATCGTCATTACTTATATCAAAATCCCGAATGAAATTATTTAGGATATCTGTTTCATTTGAATTTCAATAGTTTCATAAGTATTTTCTAGGTTATGATTTCGATTCTATAGATTTTACCTGATATTCCATCAGTTTAAACCGAAATTGAAATAAAATCGTCTTCATAATGTATCAAAGACATTCAGATTCCTTTGTAGAAAATATAATTCATGTTGAAAATATGTATTACATAGAAAACAAATATTCTTAACTGAAATAACACTTGAGAATTGTTGAAAACAGGATGAATATTTGGTAGTGAACATTTCTTAAAGAATTATTAACAATCATGCCAGATAAAACTAAATTTTGTACCTAATATTATCAGGAGGTTATAAAGACTGACAGTCAAGTAAATGAATAATGGTGGAATAAATCAAGTGACTAAAACAGTGAAAATAAAACAGACCTAATAAAAAGATTAGTTAGTGAAGATCATAAAATCATATGAATCTCTTCATCATTTCTTGCAATTTATATTGTAGTAATAAAATATTGGTAATTTTTTTTTTCATATGTCAAACCATCGGCTGGGAAGTGAACCTGCAACAACCTTTTACAAGCAACAGCTAGCTTGCAAGGCGGCTGCGCTGACCTCTCGGCTACCAACGCTGGTAAATTCTGAACGAATGATGAATATAAACGTAAGGTATTAAGATAACTATCAATTGATGGTTCATTTTAAACATATCATAAATTTAATTATCATTTTCATATGCCATTATTCATTTTTTTAGAATAAATTTAAAATTCTTTTGATGTCTAATATTAATATAATTCATTTTTATATATGGAGATTTCATTCAAATGACCATTTCTTATTCATTTTTTAAAACAATGTAAGGGAAAATGTGAAATATAAATAAATGCAATTTATTTTTCAAAATTACAAGTGATTTCAGGATGATGACTACTTATCCTAATGTTTTGTTTATTTACATCCCTGCAGCTGTTTGCATAATGGAATGGCTGATTCTAATACAAAATGGCAAAATGGAAATTTCTATGTGTATCATAATTCCTAATGTCCACTCCATACGTTCTTGTCATTGCAGCTGTTATTACTATGTGATTATTCATATAGTATACGAACATGGATGGGCTGCTCACCAACACGCATTAGCCAGCGTGGTGAGTTTATTGGCTTTTTACCTCTGAGTTTAAGATCAAGAAACACCATGGTCTTTCTTCTCAGTGCCTGATAAGGCAGAATGAATGTTTGTGTAAATGATAAATATTTTTCCAATACATATATACAATTATGACAGACAAAAATAAAGCATGGCCCTTATTCCCAGGAGGCTGTAAAGTCACCAACCAAGGCAGCGGTTGGTGGTGGAAGGCAGAGGGCGCTAATAATCCCCTGATTGCGGACCCAGGCTGCCATTTGATGATGACTTTTTATTTAGGTACTTACAACTGCAGATCACTTTCAAGTGAAGGAAGATTGCAAGAATTAGAAGAAGAACTGTCTTATATTAAATGGGACAATATTGGACTTTGTGAAGTTAGAAGAAAAGGAGAAGAAACAATTGATTTAAAAAGTGGACATATACTCTATTATAAAGGCACACATATTGGAAATACAAGTGGAGTAGGATTCATTATAAATAAAAAGTGGAAGAACAATATTGTGGAGATTGATGGTGTATCGGACAGAGTGGCAAGATTAGTTATACAACTTAATAGCAGATACTAAATGCAGATAATTCAGGTTTATGCCCCAACAAGTTCTCATAGTGATGAAGTAGTAGTAGATTTTTATATGGATATACAAGGCTTTTGATCAGAGTAAACAACATTTTAAAATTGTTATGGGAGACTTTAATGCTAGAATTGGTAGACAAATGAAAGATGAAATTGCTGTAGGTAATTTTGGTTATGGTAATAGAAATGAGAGAGGACATAGACTTGTGGAGTTTGCAGAAAAAGAAAAACTTTATATTATGAATTCATTTTTTGAGAAAAATGTTAAAAGGAAATGGACATGGAAGCATCCAAATGAAGGTACAGCAGAATTGGATTATATTTTGACTAACAGAAAATACATATTTCAAGATTGTAATGTTTTTAATAAATTTAACACAGGAAGTGATCATTGATTAGTAAGATGTAAGTTACGTGTTAATGTAAAACTGGAGAGACAAAAGTTATTAAGAAAAACAAAATTTACAGTTGATATTCCTAATCTTCAGAAACATTCTAATGAATTTAAATTAGAACTTACAAATAGGTTTCAAGTGTTAGGAGATTTTGAACATGATACAGATTTGAATGAAATTAATATGAAAATAACTGATACACTTTAATAAACTGCACCAAACATAGCTGGTAGAAAAAAAGCAGCAATTGACTAATAAAATTTCTACTGAGACTAGAGAATTTATGAAGAAAAGAAGGAATATGAAGATATACAAAAATGATGTATTAAAAAGAATTGAATATCTCGAATTTTGTAAAATGGTACGGAAAAGAGTTGAAAATGATATAAGAAAGTATAACTGTGAAATAGCAAGGAAAGCTGTAGAAGAAAATAAAAGTCTCAAAAATGTTAAACAACATTTTGGTATTGGTAGGAAATTTATATCTGCAATAAGAAAAAAAGATGGAATTATTACTAAAAAGAGAGATGACATCATGAAATTGGTAGAAGATTTTTATCAAGAATTATATAGTAATAAAGAACAAGTACCTCCTATATCTATTACATCTTCCGAATTGCCCAGAATCTTAAATGAAGAAGTGAGACATGCAATTAAGTGTATGAAGAAAGAAAAGGCTCCAGGAAATGATGGAATTATAATTGATATATTAAAAGAAGCAGGTGAAGAAATAGAAACAATTTTAGCAAAGTTATATACCAAATGTCTAAATGATAAAGATGTACCAGAAGATTGGAAGAATGCAGTAATAATATTAATATTTAAAAAAGGTGATAAAGAAGATATTAGAAATTACAGACCTATCAGCCTTTTATCAGTTTTATATAAAATTTTTACCAAGATAATTACAACTCGTCTACAGAGAACTTTGGATTTCCACCAACCAAGAAAACAAGCTGGATTTAAAAGTGTTTTTAGTACAATAGATCATATCCAGGTATTGAGAGAAGTCATAGAAAGGACAAACAAATATGAGTTGTCTTTATGTTTTGGATTTATAGATTATGAAAAGGCATTTGATTTTATACACATTTCTTCAGTGATTAAAGCATTGGATCATCAAGGTATAGATCCAGGATATTGTCATATTTTAAAGAATATTTATAAAAATACAACAGCAACAATTAGATTACATAATGATACTGGAAAAATCAACATTGAGAAAAGTGTAAGACAAGGTAACTCCATATCTCCAAAACTCTTTACAGCAGTGCTGCAAGAAGTATTTTGTGGATTA
>JAQFVV010006449.1:520811-535811 GCA_028023455.1 Epiperipatus broadwayi | reverse complement strand
TGTTATCCTCAATGAAAGTAATGTGGAGAAAAAAAAGGTTAGAGATCAGAAAATAGGGATTGACCTTGGAGTGACCTTTATTCTGAAGTGAATTGATAATGGCTGAAAATGATAATGATGGTGGCATAGGTAATGGTCATGTTATATATCATAGTTTCTATTAAAAAAACTGTGATTAGTGAAATGGCAAAGGTTGATGAAATAAAAAACTGATTTTAGCTAGTTATATGTATATATCAATAAAAATCTGTCAATATTACTGGATAGGAAAACAAATGTGACTTCCACCAATGAACAGTGTTTTAATGTTTGAATGCAAATTTAGCTGTAGTCAATTTTTTTCATTCAATATCTAGAACATGTTACAATGTGGATAAAATTTATATCATTGGGTTGGTGGAATCTGCATTGAATTCTCTAGTTATTTATAATTTCAGGTTTGATTAATGAAGAATTTAAATGTAGAACAAAATAGAAAGTATATATAAAGATTTGCAGCATTATTATATATTTTGGTAATTGGTAATTATCTAGAGAAGTGTGTATGTGCAAAAGGAAAGTTAGTAAAATAATTTTGTAAAAAGTTTGCACTGTATTTAATAAAATTAATATTTTATGAAAAAGGATTTGTTTAAACTGCAGCTAAATTATTTTCAAACTTTAAATTCATGATGAACATATGTCTAATTAAAACGTAAATAAATGGACACTGAACTATGTACGTGGTGATCAATTATTGAAACATAAAATAATAATAATATATTCTTTAGTTTGTTGTATATGCATTATTCTAATTCAGAGAGATTATTTCTTAAGTATATAAAATATAAATGATTGAAATTTTCACTCTCAAAATTGGAATAATGCTGATCAATTAATGATAAAAAACAAGCCTATTTATTTTTTAAAGATAAAAGCAACAAGAGAAAGTACCTGAAGCCTTTATCTATGATGGTCCCCATCCCCAGACTGGTTTTGAGCTATGGCTCTCATCAGTGAGGAGCTAGGACATTAGATTCAAAATACTAACTCAAGTCAAGCATTTATCTAATTCTCAAGTATTAAGAAACATCTAAATCTACATGTCTTCAAATCCAGCTTTTTAACTAAAGAAACTATTTGGGCCTGAACTAAATTCACTGATCCTATATATTAATAGGCTCAGCAATTAAATATAGCCAAATTTCTGATAGAAAAATATAATATTAGTAAAAATTAGTCACATGTCATATGACATATATAGCTTGAATTGCCAATATGTATTATATAAAGAGCCTGCTAATAGCTCTAAACAAGCTTATTTATTTATTTTTTAATGATAAATGTGACAAGAGAAAGTACCTGAAGCCTTTATCCATGATGGTCCCCATCACCAGACTGATTTCAAGCATATAGTTTTTTTAAGTTAAAGAGCTGAATTTGAAGACATGTAGGTGTCTGAAGATTTAGATATCTTTCTTAATATTTAAAAATTAGATAAATGCTTGGCTTGAGTTAGTATTTTGAGTTTAATATGCTAGATCATCACTGATGAAAGCCATATCTTGAAACTGGTCTTGGGATGGGGACCATTATAGATAAAGGCTTTAGGAACTTTATCTTGTTGCATTTATCATTAAAAAATAAATAAATAAGCTTGCTTAGAGCTATTAGAAGGTTCTTTATATATTACATATTGGTAATGCAAGCTATATAAGTCACATGACATGTGACTAATATATATATATATATATATATATATATATATATATATATATATATATATTGAACCAGACACTCTGTTTCACATATATATTTTAAGAATTATTTTTCCCCTTCCACCTAAAATGATTGATTGAAGGAAAACAGATGTATATGAAAGAAACCAACTTTTCTATAATCTTATTTTTTTTTAAAAAAGCAAAATGTTTAAATTTAAAAAATAATAATTATTTTTTATAATAATCTTCATTATTGATTTTTATAATTTTTAAATCATGAAATAAATACTTCTCTAAGTATTTAAAACTGGCATTTATTAAAATATTATATTTTTAATTTAGAAACATTGTTGTTGTATAAAATATAATAATCACTTGAGGCAAACTTATCAAATTGGTAAACATGGCTTAATCTACACAATTCCTTATCTGGCCTGCTAAACTAAATGATCCAATCCTCAAGAAGAGAAAAGCACTTGGGCTTAAATGAAATCTGTTTGACAAATCAGATACAGTGAAGTCATGCTGAATTAATCCAGAGAATCAATCAGGGTATAAATAGTAGATTTTCAAGTTCACAAAGATGTTCTAGAATTCTATATATGTGTTGCATAGCTGTTCAGTTGCCAACTGATTTTAGTGCAGAATCACCCTTTGGAATATCATATTTACAACCACACGGCTTATCCCAGCTGAGAAATCTAGTTTTTACTAAGTGTGAAACCTACACATGTTGGATGTTGAATATGGAAATCATAAAGATGACAGGCTAAGTCAGTAATAGCTTTCACTCCGTCCATCACCATGAATCTCCATGCATGCCTGGGTAAATACCAATGAAAATTAAATATTGCCATTCATCTTAAATAAAACAAACCTGTTTTGAAATGCAATAGTTACCTATAGTGGATGAACACACTGGATAAAAATGAAGGTAACAATTTTATGAAATATTAAATACTTATATGTGTTTATAATAAAAAAACATTCTTCTTAAAATAAATCATAAATGATTATATTTTTATGTGAAAATATATTTTATTGGGGATAAATCATAAATATTTAAATGTCTATAATTGAAATACATCTTTCTTGAAATAAATCATAAATGATTATATGCAGATATGTTTTTGTTAGGATAAATCCTAAATGTTTATACATTTTATATACCAAATACATCTGTGTAGATAAGAAATTAATACTCGTATGTTCATAATCAAAATACATTTTTTTAAATAAATCTCAATGATTATATGCAAATACATATTTGTTAGGATAAATACTAAATGCTATACATTTTATATACCAAATATGTCTGTGTGAATAAAGATTTAATACTTATATGTTTATAATCAAAATACATTGTTCTTGAAATAATTCATCAATGATTATATGCAAAGACGTTTTTGTTATGATAAATCCTAAATGCTATACATTTTATATACCTAATACATCTGTGTGGATAAAGAATTAATACGTACATGTTTATAATCAAAATACATTTTTCTTAAAATAAATCATAAATGATTATCTTTTTATATGCCTATACATCTGAATTAAAATCAAGAACAAATAATTATATCTGATCAGCAAAATACGTTTGCATTAAAATTAGTCATAAATGCTTATATGGTTGTATACAATATAGAGTTTTATTGGAATCACTCATGAGTACTTATACTTTAGATACACATTATGTCTGTATTGAAATAAATCCCACAATGGAAAAATCATAAAAGATTATGTAAAGAAAATATGTCTGCACTAGTATAACTTAAATATGCCACATATATCAATCTGAATAAAATATAAACATTATATAATTGAAATACGTCTTTAGCTGGTGGAATAATAAATGTTATGTACAAATCGCAATTATACTGGGAAGGATTAGAGTCCTTAAGAAAATAATACACATCAATAAGAGAAGGAATGTTCAAAGGCTTGTCAGTAAAATACAGCTGCACATGGATCAAGGAATAATACTGAATAACAATTAAAAAAACATTAAAGGTCACCGTGGATAAATACATCACCAATGAGGAGTAACTGATAAATGGAACCTAAGAAAATATGTGCATACCAAAAAATGGATCCTAAAGATGAACTATATTAAAATGAACTAATGATGAACTTTATGGACTTATTGTCCTGAAATAACTATGAAGAACTAATGATCGTAACACATGTTGAAATAAATTTATTATTATATAAAAGCAATCCAGTTGTCCATGTTGCATTACTTGTCATTTATTGCACTTGTTCACAAGAATCTCATGTCTTGTGAGCTATGTCCAGCATAACTAGACCTAGGTAAGTCAGATTGTAGTGAGATGGAACTCTAGTGGTGCCATTTGGGAAACCAAACACAAACATTTCTTGGTGTTTCCAGTCTCCATGGTACTACATCTTATGATGAGCAGGAAATATTGTTGTGTGTGTATATATATATTCTAACCCATTATTTTTTTTAGTTTATTAGTTTAGTTTATTTGCACCCATGACACTAATTTTTCCAGGTTGTTGTTAAGGCAACCAAAATAAAGCAACATATCCATTAATTTTGCCATATGATCTAAAATACCTTTCATATAATACAATTGTACATTCAATTCTCTTAAGCCATGCCACAATTGTAATAACAACAATAATTGATCACTTATTAATTTAAAGAATAATTATAATAATATTAATCTCAGGGTTCTTTGTTTCATGTAAGGAAATGCTCGGCAGTATTGTGTTGTCGCATATGACTGGCATTCTGGTCAGCTATAGGAAACATTTATTTTACTTAAATTCAATGTGTCTTCATCTCTCATATCCACTGCTATATTATTTAAAGAGATGATAATTCTATTCAATAATGACGTATAATTTTGAATAACACAGCTTTTTTTTTTTTTTCAGAATCTTAGTCAGAATAATAAAAAGACAAGGGTGCTTTTTGTGTTCTTCCATCATCCATGACAACACAATAATATAACTAAGATTTATTACTTAGACAATTTAACTAAATGGGAATGGAATAATGTGCAACCAAAGTTAATGGTTTGGGAATAAATTCATTTTTTTTTTTTTTTTTTTACACAAAGGTGAATGTTTAGTCTTAAGTTTTCAACTCCATAAATAATTATCATTAAACTAAAATATAATGAAATATTCCGATCTGCTTAACTTTATTTATCTGGTATATTAAGTTTTTAAGAATTTGGAATGATTTCGGACTCAAGAAAAGGTTTTGCAAATATTGTGCAAACACTTATATTTAGCATATAAAAACAAAAAAATGAATCTACAACAAATTTTAACAAGACTATAATTTATTATTATCACAAAAAAAATATATGAACATTTATTCAATAATCCCATAGTAATACAAAAATATAAAATATAACTGACATTAATCTGTATACTCTTTTGGTTATGGACTAGAGATTACTACTTCTCCTGTATGCAATCATATGGATTGATTAACTAAAAGTACATTTCATTACCAATACATTGTTTATTAAATTTTGGTAACCTTGTAGAAGCTTTTATTCAAAATTATTGACTAACTATTTTTTTTTTTAAATGATTAATCCAATCATATGCAATACACAAAATATTAAATTTATTTCTAATACATTTACTTTATTTATGGTCTTTAATGGGATAACCTATTCTAATTATAGGCCAGTTATCAGAAGTTACACGTACCATCTTACATTTAACTTAATGCTAACTTAAGTTATGATACAAATTTTATTCATACGTATAATTTTAAATATGAGTATTATTTAATTACTAACTAGAATTAAATATTGCATTTGAATATTCCTTCAGTAAATAAGCGTTTTAAATTACGCAATTTTAATTACTTTCTCCATTGATTTACTTGTCAAATACTAGCAATATTTAGCAGCACAATACAGATATTGATCCTAGTTACTAACGCACTATTTATACTAAAGTGGATCTTGAGGAACTAACCCCTCCAATATAACCTTTATCTTGCCCAAACTTTCAAAATTAAGCACAATAATCAACACCTTCCATGGTGGAGCAATCTTTATTTTCACATGAGGAATATGGAATAACCACGAAGGTCTGTAGAGTAATCTACTACATTAAAATATTTTGGTGGTTTCTTGCCTCTTACTTGGGCATACAACGAACACACACCAAATACAATCCTCTCCTGGGATTTAAACGAATGAAGCATACTAAATGCTAGATAAATTCTTGATCGTCCTATCTATGAGAATCGATCACTTGGGCTATAAACATATCCGAACATTATATTTAAAATCTTCCTCTCATGGAAAACAAAGCTTTTGGGGAGATCATTTTTCATCCCACAAAATAAATACATTATAATTATTACCTATGCAAATATTAAGCATATACCAATGCTATATCTGGGCAGGATAAGTAAATACACTGATTATAATAAACTTATGTTACCGGGTATACTTTGATCAACATCTGAAATCAATGGACATCATAGAATAAAAGTATAATAATTTTAATTTTAATAAAGGAACATTCAAAAATAGTTGGTAGCATACTATCTTAAACTAAATAAAGTGGATGTGTTATTTAAGAATAATTAGGAATAAATTCCTCAATTAATACAGTATAAATTCGTTTCAAAACTTTAACAAGAAATATTTTGTTATAGCATTTTTTTTTTTTTTTAGTTACTTCTGATAATTTTCAATATTTATTTTACCCCTTAAATATCTAAATATTTTTCTTTTACGTATCTAACATACAAAATTTCTACCTACAATTGTATGTAATAATTAAAACATATTTTATAGATTTTTTTTTCGTGTTAAATATCAACTTAACCTATAATAATTATATTAAAACATACCTTTGTCATTACAAGGCTATTAAATATCACTTGACCATACAGACTTTAACCTATGTGATATAACAAAAAAATACATATCATTTATAACTTAGTTTTAAACAATCATTAATTAACAAGTGCATACTCTCTCATTAGAAAATGTTTTTCTGTTGAGCAATTGGTCCAGGTGAAGAGCTTTATCCAGTCGTATTTCACAAAGCAAGTTTAAAAACAATAAACGCATGGTATTATTTCCTTTACATAAAAGTTTTCTCTTATTTTGTGCATTTAATAAATTAGGTAAAGAAAAATATAGCAGAATTGAAGATTAATTCTTACTTGAATTAAACTATTACAATTTTGGGATCCAAGAAAATAAAATATACATATTCTAACATAACGAACAGTTGACGATAGATGATAAACATACACAATATTTTTTTATTATTGACGATACGTATACTTATTAGCTAGCTTACTTATGGACGAAAATGCGCAATTTTCCGAGAGATTATTATGATAATAACTGCAGTCAATTTACATGTACAGGAAGTTTTAATAATTCCAACTGATGTATAATATAATATATCATTTATTTTTATCATTAAGTCACTAAGATATTTGGTTTTGTTCATACTTTAGAAATTATAAATTTTTTTAATGGTAACCTCTCCGTAAGAATGCCCCTATATAACTTTTCCTATATTTACTCTGAGAAAGTTTATATTTTTTTTTATTATTATTTTTTTTTAAAAATATACAGGTGCATAATTTAATCTTATTTATCATTATTATTATTTCCAGACAATTCTTGGTGAATAAAACATATTTTAACGTATGTAACTACATTACTTGTAAAGGCAGACAATATTGAGAAAGAGCGCGAAAATGTTTCTAGTTGATTTTCCTTGATTTCAAAATATTTCTTTCAATTATTTTTTTTTCTTTCTATACCAAGAAAATATCAATAAATGACATAAAGTTAATAAATAATTAATCTTTTCTTGGAAATCGCTTCTTTTCCTTAATTTAGATATAATATAATTTTTCGTGACTCTTTTAGTTACATCTGTGATTTTTGAACTTTAGCACAAGACAATAAACTTTTAAGTATAAAAGTCTTTAAATAGATAGATGGCAAAGAAAATCAGGATATCTTATCAAAAAAATTTAGCCACACATTATATTATTAAAATTTTACTTTGATTACATTTATTTCTGCAAAATAAAATGAAAAAATTGAGTTACCAAATTTCAGCACTGTTCCTTCCTTGAAAACTAAAAGCAGACTATCTTTTTTTTCAAAAAAAAATGATCTTGATTATGAAATTGGTTGTTTCATTTTGTTGTTGTTTTTTTTTTTTACTTTAGCAACCTCTTCCAGAAAAATAATCATTTGATTATAACATAAACAAAAAAAAGGAAAAACCTATTACAATCATATAGTTTTAGTATTATTTACCTGGATTACAAAGTAATTTGACAATATAAAAAAAATAATAATAAATACATTAAATTAACAATCAGTGATGTATAATTCTTTAACATTATTTTTTTTCTTTTTTTTTTTAATTTTTTTTTTTACAAAAAGAAATTACCAGAAGTTATTGTGCTTTATGATAAGACACTCATCCACTCCCCTCTACCCATCCAAAATCAATTACTGTTTAGCTTTTATACCATATTAATTTGCTCTAATTATTAATATCTCAATTAAATTATTCATGTTCTCTCTTTAAAAATGACATTGAGTTATTAAATATAATAGTTATTCACCCAAAACATGCCAAAGTGAGTGAATAGCATACTTTATTAATCAATTATTACTATTGTTATTTTATCTTTTTATTTCTTTAAAGAATAGCATGGTTTTCCTGCAGAAATAATGCCAAGTAAACCAAGTGTCAATAACACTAGGTTACAATATATATATATTATATATATTTTATTTCTTTTCCTTCAAGTATATAATATATCCTATCTGCATACATATATATAGGTATACATATATATATATATGGCTGCAGAAAGGAGTTTGCTATTAACTTAAAGGAACCGAGCAGGGCAAATTCCTAATGTCCACTCTATACGTTCTTGTCGTTGCAGCTGTTATTACTATATGTTTATTCATATAGTATATGAACATGGATGGGCTGCTCACCAACACGCATTAGCCAGTGTGGTGAGTTTATTGGCTTTTTACCTCTGAGTTTAAGATCAAGAAACACCATGGTCTTTCTTCTCAGTGCCTGATAAGGCAGAATGAATGTTTGTGTAAATGATAAAGATTTTTCCCAATTATACAATTATGACAGACAAAAATAAAGCATGGCCCTTAATCCCAGGAGGCTGTAAAGTCACCAACCAAGGCAGTGGTTGGTGGCAGAAGGTGGAGGGTGCTAAGAATATCCTGGAGGTGGACCCAGGATGCCATTTGATGATGACTTTTTATTTAGGTACTTACAACTGCAGATCACTTTCAAGTGAAGGAAGATTGCAAGAATTAGAAGAAGAACTCTCTTATATTAAATGGGATATTATTGGACTTTGTGAAGTTAGAAGAAAAGGTGAAGAGACAATTGATTTAAAAAGTGGACATATGCTCTATTATAAAGGCACAAATATTGGAAATACAAGTGGAGTAGGATTCATTATAAATAAAAAGTGGAAGAACAATATTGTGGAGATTGATGGTGTATCAGACAGAGTGGCAAGATTAGTTATACAACTTAATAGCAGATATCAAATGCAGATAATTCAGGTTTATGCCCCAACAAGTTCTCACAGTGATGAAGTAGTAGAAGATTTTTATATGGATGTACAAAAGGCTTTTGATCAGAGTAAACAACATTTTAAAATTGTTATGGGAGATTTTAATGCTAGAATTGGTAAAGAAATGAAAGATGAAAGTGTTGTAGGTAATTTTGGTTATGGTAATAGAAATGAGAGAGGACATAGACTTGTGGAGTTTGCAGAGAAGGAAAAACTTTATATTATGAATTTTTTTTTTGAGAAAAATGTTAGAAGGAAATGGACATGGAAGCATCCAAATGAAGGTACAGCAGAATTGGATTATATTTTGACTAACAGGAAATACATATTTCAAGATTGTAATGTTCTTAATAAATTTAACACGGGAAGTGATCATCGATTAGTAAGAGGTAAGATACATGTTAATGTAAAACTAGAGAGACAAAAATTATTAAGAAAAACTATATTTACAGTTGATATTCCTAATCTTCAGAAACATTCTAATGAATTTAAATTAGAACTTACAAATCGGTTTCAAGTATTAGTAGATTTTGAACATGATTCAGATTTGAATGAAATTAATATGAAAATAACTGATACACTTTTAAAAACTGCAACAAAGATAGCTGGTAGAAAAAAGCAGCAATTGACTAATAAAATTTCTACTGAGACTAGAGAACTTATGAAGAAAAGAAGGAATATGAAGATATGCAAGAATGATGCATTAAAAAGAATTGAATATCTCGAATTTTGTAAAATGGTGCGGAAAAGAGTTGAAAATGATATAAGAAAGTATAACTTTGAACTAGCAAGAAAAGCTGTAGAAGAAAATAAAAGTCTTAAGAATGTAAAACAACATTTTGGTATTGGTAGGAAATTTATATCTGCAATAAGGAAAAAAGATGGAATTATTACTAAAAAGAGGGATGACATTATGAAATTGGTAGAAGATTTTTATCAAGAATTATATAGTAATAAAGAACAAGTAACTCCTATATCTATTACATCTTCCGAATTGCCCAGAATTTTAAATGAAGAAGTGAGAAATGCAATTAAATGTATGAAAAAAGGAAAGGCTCCAGGTAATGATGGAATTATAATTGATATATTAAAAGAAGCAGGTGAAGAAACAGAAAAAATATTAGCAAAGTTATATACCAAATGTCTAAATGATAAAGATGTACCGGATGATTGGAAGAATGCAGTAATAATATTAATATTTAAAAAAGGTGATAAAGAAGATATTAGAAATTACAGACCTATCAGCCTTTTATCAGTTTTATATAAAATTTTTACCAAGATAATTACAACTCGTCTACAGAGAACCTTGGATTTTCACCAACCAAGAGAACAAGCTGGATTTAAAAGTGGTTTTAGTACAGTAGATCATATTCAAGTATTGAGAGAAGTTATAGAAAGGACAAATGAATATGAGTTGTCATTATGTTTTGGATTTGTAGATTATGAAAAGGCATTTGATTCTATAAACATTTCTTCAGTGATTAAAGCATTGGATCATCAAGGTATAGATCCAGGATATTGTCATATTTTAAAGAATATTTATAAAAATGCAACAGCAACAATTAGATTACATAATGATACTGGGAAAGTCAACATTGAGAAAGGTGTAAGACAAGGTGACTCCATATCTCCAAAACTTTTTACAGCAGTGCTGCAAGAAGTATTTTGTGGATTAAAATGGGAAACTAAAGGAGTGAAAGTAAATGGAGATTATTTAAGTCATTTAGATTTCGCAGATGATGTAGTTGTTTTTGCAAATAATGCTTCCGAGCTGCAGGAAATGTTGCAGGAGTTATCAGATGAAAGTAGGAAAGTAGGACTAAAGATAAATGTTAAAAAGACTAAAGTAATGTTTAATCGATTTGCTCAAAATATGAAAATAAAGATTGATTATGAAGAATTAGAAGAAGTTAAGAGTTACAAATACCTTGGTCAGATTATTAATACAGATGGAAACATAATAGAGGAAATTAATCATAGAATTAAACTTGGTTGGAGTGCTTTTGGTAGAAATAACTTGATATTAAAAGGAAATATGCCTATGTGTTTGAAAAGAAAGGTTTTTAACAAATGTGTTTTACCAGTTCTTACTTATGGATCTGAGACTTGGACACTTAATAGAAGATCAATACAGAGACTTCAGACCACTCAAAGAAGTATGGAGAGATGTATGTTGGGAGTAACAAGAAGAGATCAAAAACGCAATGTATGGGTAAGAGAACAAACATGTGTTACTGACCTCATTGAAAAAATTAAAAGATTGAAGTGGAGTTGGGCTGGACATATTGCTAGAAGAGATGATAATAGATGGACAATTGAAATTTTAAACTGGATTCCAAGAGATTGTAAAAGACCCAGAAGGAGCCCACATGTAAGATGGATGGATGAAATAAGAAAATGTGTAGGGGCGATGTGGAGAAGAGAAGCTAAAGATCGGAGAAGATTGATTAAACTTGGAGAGACCTTCATCCTGCAGTGGATTGATAATGGTTGATAATGATGATATATATATATATATATATATATATATATATATATATATATATATATATATATATATATATATATATATATATATATATATATATATATATATATATATATATATATATATTGTGCCATTACAATTTAGTCATTAGCTAAATTTGTAATAATGTGCATGAAAGAAAATGTGGAACAAAAATCATCATCATATTTTTATATAGTAAAGGAAGCTGTATGGCATCCAAGTTTAAACCCTACAAGATCATGTTTTAAAAGTTTAAGACAGAAAGAGAATGGGACCACAGTTATATACTTTAATTATTTGTGTGTTGATTAAAAACTCAAAAAGAGTAGTACACACAGTTAATTATTCAGTATTTAATTTTTTTGTTAAAAAAATAAAGTTATAACGCATATGTATAGGCAGTGTGTGTTGTAAAAGCTATTTAGTTAGTTACTTTTAAATTACACATATTAGCTTTCTTTAAAACTAACCTACATTTGCTAAATTTTAATATCTTATTCTATATTTTTATTTTTGCTTTTCTATAATTGTAATTTGGTTTAAAAGCTAAGGATTTAATTTTAAATATTAGGGTTATAATTACTAAGCTAGAAATTGTATTATTTAATGTCAGTTTATACATGATTTGAGTGATGCAGTGTGTGTGTTACATCACATATATATATCTACATTTATTGAATATTGAGAGAGAGGGAAGAAATCTGTTATATTGTTTTTTTTTTACTCAACAATTTTTTTTTGTAGTATAAGGGTTGTTTTTTGTTGAAAAACTTAGAGACGATGTGAGAAGTCTAATTTTAAAAATGTCTCATCTTAGGATCAAAAGAAAAAAGCTCAAATTTGAGATGTTACATAGGTGTAAAAAAGGGATTAAGAATATTTTTTTCTTTCAAAACAGGATTAGTCTGAAAAATCAAGATAGTGTAATTTTTAAAAATGTTTCCAGAGAAAGTCACACTATCATTCTAATTGGGTGAGTTGACTCAAAAATTGGATATAAAAGCAGTCTGGAAAATCAGTTAATATATTGAAACTAAGGCAGACAAACATTTTGATTCTGCTAGATAACCTTTTTTTTAATCATTTTATTTATATCAAATTTTTGAATATTGAAAATATAAAGATGTCTGGCTAGAAAAAAAATATATACTCTCATCTGGAGGATCCCAAAAACTGCCGGAACCAGCACATCATATAAAGAAAAAAAAGATGTCTGAAAAATAATATTCTATACCTTTCAACTGACCGAGAAAAATAAGATGTTTTTAATTAGAAAGAAGACAGCATTCACCCGCATTTGAAGGTGATTAGAAGAGAAATGATTAATCTACAGATAAATGTTAAATTATCGAGTTTAATTAAATCCAGTAACTGAGTTTAAACCCAAGAAAAATTATAAATGTGAAAACAACTGCTGTACTTCATCCACTAAAAGAATCATGCTCGACAGGAAGAGAAGAAGAGTTAATATAATGATTTCCATATTGTCCACTAAAGCAAATAATCTCAATGGAATCATCATCATCAAATAATTATCCATCTCAAGAAAGAGATTGTTCCAAAGAAACATGGAAATTGTTGCTGCAAAGATAGACATTAAACAAGAGAAATTTGATTCATTGGAAGTCGCTGCCAAAAAATAGAACTAGTAATATAAATTTTTCTTTTATATATTTCCTTTATAATATCAGAGACTTAGTAAAAGTTTACCAACAGAGTGGGATATTTTTGTTTAAAGAACTTTTAAAACAACCAAGATCAATTGAAACCAAGAATTTCTTAATAATGATAAACATAAGCTTCATTAATGATTTTATATGTACTAAAATTATGATTGTCTATTAACCTAAAGTTATGAATGGTTATTAATATGTAACATTTTTTTATAGTATTATTTTGTTTTAAATAATATTTTTGTTATTATGGGGATAAAACATGCACATACATAATATAATAATACTTGTTACATATATATATATATATATATATATATATATAATGGTGTGGATGTAAAGAAAGAAAAATAGGCGGTATTAGAAATATTAGATTTTGTTTTAAGTTAAAGTATAGCATTTCAGAGGATAGAAGGGAGGGGGAGAAAAATAATTTAAAACTTGTTCTGGGAATCTTGCTCTTTCGCTTCTACTAACATTTTTTTTAATCATTCTACTTTACATGTTAGATTATAAAGGTATGTGTGCGAAAGAGAAAGAAAGAAAAAAAAAGAGTGAATATTTTTTTTTCTTATGAAATATTTTCTTGTGAATCCAAAATGTTAGCAAACTTAGTATCCAAATTTATGTATATATTTTTGATGGAAAAGGGTGAAGAATTCAAAATTAACATTATGATTGCCTGATAATCAATTATTATTCTTATTATTTCATATAAAATTTTGGTTTTATTTTAAAATTATTTGTAGATTTTAGTAATAAATTAATAAATGTTAAATTGTTTTATTAAATGAGACATATGTATTTTATTGATAATAGTCTTTATTCATTGTGATCATTCATCATCAATGGTTGATATTGATTATTTAAGATTTAATTAGATATACTAAAATTAAGCAATAATTATGAATTTCTTTATAACAATTAGATTTTATGATTAGGCTTAGTTCTAAAGCTGTGGTTGAAACCATTATCATTATCATCATCATCATCATCACATTTTAATTAATGGGATAGATAAATGTTTAAAGGCCATAAATAAATATTGATTTCATAGTATTTAGTGATTTTTTAATATTATTATAACCACCATCCCATCATCTATTTCATGCAAGGATGAGTGAATTGCCATCCTAAATTAATAATATAATCTGAGCTAGTAAAACTTATAAAAAAATATTGAAACACCTTTATTATGTTAAGATCTAAGAAATGATTTCTGTCTAATGAATTTTATATATTCCACTTTAGTTTAAAGATGTTTTATGTCACCTAGGTGTTTACTTAAATATTAGTGCATACAGTGCTATGGGTCTAAAATCAAAATGATACATTTTGTAAGAAATAAGGTACCGAAGCAATTCAAACCTGTACATGTCAAAAGGATATAAGATATAACCATGTCTAGGTTCAGATAATCTAGTGGTGCCCTGATAGACCATATTCACTTGTTGTTCACTTAGACATGCACTTGAGATCCAACCAAGAAATAAGAGTGAGTAAAAT
>JAQFVV010006449.1:413311-518311 GCA_028023455.1 Epiperipatus broadwayi | reverse complement strand
TACAAAAAGTAAAGTCTTTTAATTTATAAAAAAGAATACATGCAAGTTTACAAGGTTAAGTTATAAATGATTTCATAGTTACTTTAGAAATAATTTACAGATTTTAAGAAAGGAGATTGACAATAAATGATTTTACAATATATATAAATTTAGGAAAGTTTAACACAGTTTCTTTTACAAATGATTTAAATGAAAAAAAAAATTGAGAAATTATATAGAACCTTTTTTGTAGTAAATAAGCTAGCTTAGTATTAGAGGTTTACATATTAAATTGTAGAGCTCTGCAGTCTTTAAAAGAATATTACTGGTCTTTTTAGTAGTAAGCTTGTAATTCAGGTACATCCAATAGTAGTGTATTATAGTAGCATTCTTCTCAGGATAGGATTAAGGTCTCTTCTTGCAGCTGGTTGCTGGATAGTCTCCTCTTCTTGCGATGATGTTCATGCCCTTAGGCATGCAGGGATGAAAAGAAATGGTCATCTCGGGACAGACACAGCTACCTTTTTGCCCATCTAGCCATGTTAAAGCCCAAGCTGGTGCAGTACAACTCTCCACAAAAGTTTATGAAAAGAAAACCTGCAGCAAGAAATCTTCCTTATTTATACATTTTTCAGATTAAGCCCAGCTCGCCATATATTTAACTTTTTCTGTTAATTTTTAATAGAGCCTGTTTCTTCAATGTTGATCTCTTAAATTCCTTAAAACTTTTAATAGTATTAATCTGGAAAAAGTGATTCATTACAACTGTACAGAGTTTGGAAATTTGATATTGTTTTAGACACAACTTAGATAATCTTGTCAAGTGAAGGTTTGTTTCTGGTTTTGTTTATGATTTATTAGATCAAAGTTAAGGATTTCTCTAGCTTTTAATGATATAATGGGCCATCTGTAAAAGACCACATACTATTCAAAATGTAAATTCCTTTTAAATAAAACAAAATATTATTTAGCAAATATTTAAATGTACATTATTTTTAAATAAAACAAATTTTATAACAATTATTATTCAGAAAAAGAAATATAAACACTGCAATACATTTACATAGATTGATATCACAATCCTTTATCTATTCATATATGTGTGATAATACCTATATAACTGTGTTGGTACTTATATACATGTAATTCAGAGGTGGTTTAAACCTGGAATAAATACTGTTCCAATGTATATATATATATATTATAACGATCCAAACGAAGTGGGAGATCGCATCGCACCGCACCGCACTACCAAGGGTGTCATCTAGGCATTTGAGCCTAGAAAAATTTATAAAGTAGGCAGATACGCGCTGTTAGGATTCCACTTTATTTACATATTTAGATCGTTAGCCCATTGTCACTAGCTCAGTGGAGACGCAGAGATAAAAATCTATAAATTTAGATATAAATATAAAAAAAATAATAAAAGCCACTGCCAGAAATTAACACAGAAAAATATTTATTTACGCACATATAAAATCATTCTAAACCCGAGGAATAAGTTTAACATTTAGATTTTTATATTAACTTTTAATTTTACATTTAAAACAGCTTGCTATAATGTTTAATATTTTATTTAGAGGGTCGGGTATGAATAGGCTACATAGATCTGCATTTGAAAAGACAATATTCTTCCCTTATTTAACCCTAGGCTAAAAATTCAAAGTCAAACTGATGCCAACCATCCGATACACTTATGTATTCAATGTAGCATGAAAATACAACGGCACTAAATAGACTATACTGTCAGGAATGCACATCTGAACAGTATAGTGAGAAGACATTGTTGCTCTCCACCACCAGGAATGCTACTTCTGATGGCGAGTAGAACAATAAACATAAAACTCCATAGGAATGGATTGCATCTTACTATCCAATTCCATAGGCAAAAGAGGGTGTGCGGCGTATATATGTAATCCTGCACATGGCGGATCTCCTGCTACATTTACTACCTACATAAATATATCGAAACCATTGAGCCAATTCGACCACGAAACAAATAACGTAAGATTACCCTCCCTTAATATAACCTTACAGAACTATATAGCCGTTCACGCCCGACTTAAATTTATCATTTAGATATGTTCGCACAGATAACTTTTATACAATTTGTTTTAAAATGTTGGGTATAGATCGATTACATAGATTCCACGGTCAAAAACATTTCAAAATAAGCATAAACGATCAAAATACAAAATTATTGATACCGACAATCGCAGAGGGAAACTTATAAGTAACCCAATAGTATTTACCATAAGATACTTGCGTTGTCACCAATAACTTAAAAGACATCCGAATAAATACATTTTAGATACTCACCGTAAGGTATCATTATTTATCGAATGTCTATATATTTTGATCAAATATGAAAACCAAAATATAATTAACCGCAAACGAATCCATGCAAGCGTCTATAAACAACTTAAATTTCATACATTTAAAATTTAAACAATAAATAATTTATACAATTAAAATAAATGGAAATGATTTTTTTATCAATAACAAACATATAAAATTAAACATCAATTGATTTTAAACTTAAAGGTCAAATAGAAATTCTATTTTAACATTTAAATTGCTTTCACGAAAGTTCTTAATTATTTTAAAAAAATTTTTAAGTTCATTGTCGATAGCTTACAGTAGCAGAGTCCAGGTTCTTGTTTTATATTCCCGTGACGTCTCGTTTAGAAGATAATGTTCTGGAGGAGGCATTAGCTGGTTCCTTTCGGTATCTCAATCAGTTCATTTTTAAAAATAGAGAGAGAGTGAGGTATGTGCGTCCTACCCCATCTCTCACAACAAACAGCTGGAACTCCCAATAATCAATATTTCTCCTTTTTATATTATCCACACGGATTCAAACAACAAAACATCACCAATCCATCACTTTCGTTAGGGTCCGAGCCAAGGCTTGGTGCTTCCATTGGTCCAGCTAATTTCTCTTATCTAATTTCCATCTGACCCTTTAATTACATAAGAGCCTTGAGGGCTAGCTTGTTTTTCAAATAATAAACAATCATTTCCATTTATAGATTACAGGAATTAATTAATACCTGTTTTTATTTTAACTTATATTAAATATTTTAATATTTAACTCTTGTATTTTTTTTATCAAAAAAAAAAAAATGTTCAAATACCTTTTTTTATTTATATATATAAAAAAAATATTTTTAAAGTTTAGCATCTGTGCGAATATATATATTTAACAACATTTTAATTTTAGCGTCTAGTTTTTTTATAGATTTTTAATACATTTATTTTTATTTGCGAACTTTGTTTTTCTTTTAAATTAATGTAACGACATATCTATATATCGTTACAATATATATATATTGTGCACTTTCATTGGCCCAGTCTATTCTAAAATAAAATTTTGGTGTATAATTTTAAATTTTAAAAATCCAATAATATTTACTTATTAAAAGAAGACAGTCATGACATATTAGATCATAGGATTTAAACTCGGTCTTAGCTAATGGAAATTTATAAATGATCTTAACTCAAGATACACATAGATAATAACCATAGAGTCGTATATATGGAAATTGATGGACAAGTAATATCATTTAGTATTTAAAATCAGTGAAGTTTAACTTGTAATTTTGTAATCAGAATGCATTATATATGCTAATAATTATTGTTTGTGCGCATTTGATTTTAAAAATAGAAATTATTTATCTTCAAATCTTGCTATATTCAAAAGTAAATAAATAAGGTTTAATTTTACAAAATACTGATTTAAAATTAAAACAGTAAATTCTATCTTTACTTAATTTCTAAAAATATTATATTTCAATATTTTTTAAAAACGAAAAAACGGTCATTTTAAAATGATAAACCAAAAACTTTCAAAATAAATGTTTGTTTCATAGAAAAAAATGGGAAAATATTGGCCAATCAAAGAGTTTCAAACAATCTTGGAATATGAAATTCAAGAGAGGTAAAAAAAAAAAAGAGTTTCTTGATCGTAAAGTATAAGTGACTAAGTTTTTTTTTTCTTGGTGATATTTTTTTTTAAAAAAAACAAAGTTGGATTAAAATTCCTAAAACCTTATGATTTACAACTCTACATCAATATACATGGATAATTATAAGCTCTGTTGTTAAAATAATGGAATAAATTAATAATTTTTCTATTGGGCAAGTCAATAATCGGTAATTTCCAATAATCTCTTGAAAATTAATAAATATTGAAGAAATAATAGGAGATGGATAATCAATGAATATATTCACTGAAAAGTATTAATAATTGTGCCATATGGAAAATGAACTGCAGTAATACACAAAAGGAAATAAATAAATACATAAATATCCAGTAAGGATATACAAAAGAATAGTATATCTCTTGGAAACTGTTAAGTATATATATTTAAAATTCAATGGAACTAAATTAGTAATAAATGAAAGTGTTCATTATTATTCTGGATATATTATTTATTTTGAGCCATACCAGCAGGGATGTCAGTTTCTATAAAGTTTTAGCTGAAAAACGTTACACGACACATTTTTAATTGAAATCATAAGTGTGCCTTTTACTATAGAGAAAAATATATATCAGCTAAAATAAATAAGGCAAGCCACAAATAAATTTTTATTACTAAACAAAGAACAAAACAAGGATTATTGTTGCAGTAACTCAAATACCTCCTGCGAATCTTAGGGTAAGCAGAATCTTCAGAAAATAAGGAAAAATAAAAACGTTCTAATAAGTTTATGGAATGTGGAACAACTGGAAAATTTAAAATTGTTCTTATACTTTAGATGAGAGTTTAAAAGAGAACTTCTTTCTAATGTTGGTATTTATATTTTTAATCTATGATTTGTTAGTATAATGGGGGGGGGGGGGTAGAACTAAATCATTTAATAAGGAAGTAATTCAAGTGTTGTTATATTAATAGTTATTCAATAATTCAGTTAAGTTTAAAGATTATGAATCCTTGAAATAAATAAATATACTTGATATTTTAGTATGAAAGGGTCTTTAAAAATGATGTATACACAATCCAGAGAGAAGGTTGTATTTACATGGGCGAATTGATAAATTAAATACAATGATTTTCTTTCTTATATGAAACATAGAAGTATTAATTTTGTTTGCTTAATAACCTCCAGAATTATGATCCTATGTTCCCACTTATTGTTTTGTATTGTTACTTAATCATCAAGTACTATTATTATGTAGAGATTGAACTAATGGGCCATAAATGGAAAAAAAAAAGATTGTTTAATAAACTGAATGTGTGATATATAGTTCACATACATAGGAATAAATATCTCAACATATAATGGGAAATCATTAGTTTTGTTTAATAATCATACACTGAAGATTAATTATAAGTTCTGTTGATATTGTTATGATAATATATGTATATCATTTTGTTATTAGTTATTTTAAATTTGATATTAATGGAAAGGTTTATTATCATTTGTAATGAATATTATTAAAATTATTGTTTTAAAAGTTTTATTAAATTCCAATTGCTGCATATCTTTTCTGGGCTCATTTTCACCACATCACACAACTCAAAACGTACAGTAGAAATTAAAATGAAAAGTCAATTCAATTTAAAGCAAATCTATCAGTTTAATAAGCATAAATCTCTTTGTAAAAATTTCTTTTTACTTGTTCCATGCTGCCTTGATTCCATAGGTCATTGATGATATTGCCAATTATTAAAGTGTGTTTATTAATATAAAATTAAATGATACATTAGTTATTAGTGAAAGTATTAGTGTTAATCACAGTTTAGTTAATAATATTATTTTAATATTAAGTATTGAAGAACATACATATAAAGCTCGATTATGAATTTAAATTATAAGCCTTTCTTAATTTGTACACTATCCATGGATATCTGTAAAATCCCTCTTGATATTCCATAGGTAGTATGAAGAATTAATAAATCAATGATTATTCTGAAATCTCCTTATTGTAAAGTTATTTTATGATTATTGCCAATCTTAATTATCAAAAATAATAGGAATCACAGTTTATCTGTAATTATCTAACAGATTAATTTAATGAGTGATTGAATTGAAACTTAATAATTATAAATATAAGATATTGGATATTATTGTTAGCCATGAGAGTATGTAGATGCTTAATAAGGAGGAGTATCTAGGTATTCCTATGCCATTGAACAAATATTTTGTATTTGTTTAATGTTAAGGGGATGTGATCTGTTTATGAGTAAATGAGTCTCATGTTAATTATATTTAAGATACATCTTATTTTAGAAATATTTACTCATGTCAAAGTAACTTGGGATAAATACTAATCTTATCTAAATTCAATTGTTATAGTTAAAGAAAATGGTCGGGATAAAATAAGTTTGTTAATAGAACCTAACCAGAATCCAAGTGAAGCCTAATATAAGGGACTTGGAAACTCTGCTTGGGGTTGTACCACCTATAGACAAGCCACCACCTATAGACAAGCCACAATATATATATATATATATATATTGCAGGTTTATCCGTGTAAGAATTTAATTGAAAACAGGGTAGATTTTTATTCTAATGTGTCAGCTGTTAGAGGGCATTGATAGCATTGATGCTAATTAAAAACACATATATATTACAATTCCAGGCTGGGCCTGTGATATCAGCTTTAGTTTTGTAATAGGAAATTATAGTAACAAATAGTAAGTAATATTACTATTTAAACAAAATTTAAAAATTCCCATTAAATTTAAAAATGATATCCGAAAAATGTACATTTTTTTTACAGTAATTAATCATCAAAAGAGATAATTTTGTTTATGTGTATCTCTAAAAAGTTACAGTATTTTTTAAATAGAAAATTATACTCAATTATAAATTTTCCAATTTACACAAAATTTCTAAATTCACAGTAAATTTTAAAATGATACCGACTAACTTGCTTTTTTTTGGCAGTAATTAATCAGAAAGTGGGTTCTTCTTGTTAGTGTGTATATATTAAAAATGTGGTTATTTAAATACTACATTTAAAAATGATACCTGACTAATTTGCTTTTTTTTTGACAGGAATTAATCAGAAACTGGATTGTTTTTGTTAGCATGAAGATATCACAAGTAATATCATTTAAATTCTAAATTTAAAAATGATACCCGACTAATTTTTATTTATTTTTTGGTATTGACAGTAATTAATCAGAAAATGGATTGTTTTTCTTTGTGTGAATAGAAAATAATACGCAATTCTACATTATTCAATTTAATCACAACATTTTTTTAAAATTCACACTAAATTTTAAAATGATACACAACTAACTTGCATTTTTGGACAGTAATTAGTCAGAAAGTGGGCTATTTTTGTTAGTGTGTATATATAAAAAGGACTGTCATTTAAATACTCAATTTAAAAATGATACAAACCCAATGTTTTTTTTTTAACAGTAATTAATAAGAAACTGGGTTGTTTTCGTTAGTGTGAAAATATAAAAAAGTAATATTATTTAAATATTAAATGTAAAAATAATACCCAACTAATTTTCTTTTTTTTTTGACTGTAATTAATAATCAGACACATGGTTGTTTTTGTTTGTGCATATATACAATAAGTAACTTGTCATGGACAAATTCTCTTAAAAACATTACTTTTTGCATGATTGTCAAAATACTGTTCTGCCACAACCATAAAAGCAATTTTTCAGGGTTACACATTCGATATGGAACCTTCATGACATTGTTAATAAAGTTACAATAAAACAGTATGTTAGAGCACTTGAAAGAAATAACTTTTTAATGAACTTTTAAACAATTACAACAGGCTAAAATTCACACACTCTCACACGAAAGTATATAGAAAATAGCCATTCTGGCATTACAAGAAAGTTAATAACACAACCAACTATGGCAGCAAATAAAGTCATTTGTTTGTGCTTTTAGCATAGAAAAATCAACAGCAGCTAGTCACCGGGACTTTTTCTGTGTTTTATCATAGAAAGAACCCTCTTAGATTGGCTGAGGCGATCACCCAACCTGCTGCAAGGACTCTTTCTGTGTTTTATCATAGAAAGAAGCCTTTTAGGTTGGGTGAGGCCACTGAAATGGTATATTTCTAGGAATTGACCTGGAAATAGTGTCATCATGTGGCTTACACGATAAAATAGAAAATAACCGAAAACAGCAAAGTTTCGACTTGCTCAAGCCTTCAACTGAAAAATGAAACTATATAATTAGTGAGGTACTATAAACAGTGTTAATAAAAATAGTTGTAGAGGCACTGGAAGATATACAATTGAAAAATAGGTGTATGAAATTGAAAAAATAATAACAAATAAATAAAAATTCAGAGAAACTTGTTTTTTAAAAAGATTTCCTAATAAGAGGAGGTTTACATGTGTCATCATGTTTGTTGATACAATTTGGTTATTTTAGTATCTCAATAGATTCTCCAATATTGCATTGGTGTAGGTTTTCACATCTGGATAAGATACCAGTCTTAGAAAAATCAATATTGGGATCTGAATCTATAGCATAGATCAAGAATGCTGCTGCTGATGAATGTTGTTTCACTACATTAGCATGTTCATCTCTTCTAACACTGATGTAACAATTGCTTATACCTCCATAAGAAGAATCACAAACACCACATGGATTTTTATAAACTACTTGGGCCTCAAGAGGGAATGAATCATTACTCTTGGTTAGAAAATTAATTATTTTTTGATAAGGATCAATTTATGGCATAGCATTTTAAAATATTTCTGATACTGTCTATGGTTCCTTTTATTTAAAACATACAAACAAATAGTTGATTTTTGTTTTGTTTTTTATTTCTGTTTTTATCTTTAAATAAGGTTTGATATATATATATATTCTTATAACCATTTGCTAATAATACATTATTCATATGATGTATTTCTTGTTTTAGATATGATTTATCTGAAATGTTAATTACTCTGGTAACAGAAAAAATCTGAGCTGGATGATGATGAGTTGAAAATTGGAGGTACTTGTTAGAATGTATAGCTTTTCTAAAAACTGAGAATGATAAACAATTATTTTGTTTCTTGGCGACAAGAACATCAAGAAAAAAAAATTTCCCATCAGATTCTCTTTCCATTGTAAATGTAACATTAGGATGAATATTATTTAAATATGATAAAAATTATTCCAATTTATTTTTACCTTGTTTCCAGATAACAAATGTGTAATCTCTCTCTCTCTCTCTCTCTCTCTCTCTCTCTCTCTCTCTCTCTCTCTCTCTCTCTCTCTCTCTCTCTCTATATATATATATATATATATATATATATATATATATATATATATATATATATATATATATATATATATATATATATATATATCAGCCAAACAAAAGGTTTAGAGCATTAGTTTCTATATGTTCCATAAATAAATTAGCTATTACTCCTGAAATATGAAAATGCATAGGAGTATCAAAAGTTTCTTTATAATATTGTCCATCATAAATGAAATGTGTTTGAAAGACAATGTTTAGCCAAAGCAAACATATAATCAGGAAAATTGCATTATTGAGAAATGATATTCAAAGACTCATCAATTGGAATATTTGTAAATAAAGCAGAATATCCAAACTAACCAGAATATCATGTGTATTAACTTTCAATTTTTTTCAAAAAGAAACAAAATATTTTGAGCTTTTAATATATGATTTGACTTAATTGATGACATTGTAGGTTTTACTAAATAAGACTGAAAGCTAGCTAAATTGTGAGCAGGCAATCCTAGTGCACTTACTATTGAACAGAGAGGAGTATCTGCTTTATATATTTTAGGAAGGTCATAGAATTTTGGACAGGCACTACATTTCACATGAGGAATAATTTTATTTTTTATGTTTTTTTTCAATTGGTGATTTATTAATGATTGCTTTAGTTGTTTTATCTAAATAAGTTGTATGATGTCCTTTACATGTCATATACATTTTATCTTTTAATCTGACCCTGTCTTCAGAAGTGGACGATTCCAGATTTTTTACCTGATTGGCTAGCACCCAGTTGCTCTCCAATGGGATTAAATCTTTCACTGGGGTTCGTGCACCAATTCCCCATGTTTCCAGTAAGGTAGGGGATTTGCCTCTAAATAATCAGCCATTTGGAGGCAAGGCAAAGAGCAATTACTTATGTTAACCTGAACAACAGAATATGCTTTCTCCATTAAACCTTCTGCCATCAGAAAAAGTATTTATCTAGTCATTATCGTGATGACCATGCAGTGAGGCAAGTCCCCCTATGTATTGGAAACTGCTACTTCTGAATTAGAGCCAACTCGAGGCAAGCTATATACATAGCTAGAAGAGTCTTACTAGAGTTCACAAGGCAGGCTAATCATTTAGCTAGAAGTCAGTTCTGTACTCAGCTTCATTATCTCAGCATTCAATAGTATCAACTGTATTTATTCGTTTGTTCAACTAACGTGTATATATTTTTGGACTAATAAAATGTACATATTAATTGATGAATAGTTATTTTTTTGTATCTGTTTGTTTGAAAACGAACCTACAAGCTTAACCAAACACAACAACATGTGTCATAATCCATGACTACTGTAGTATTACCTTCATCATCTGGAAGTATAACAACTGATTTATCTGATATTAGGTTATGTAAGGAACACCTTTCTTTTATTGTTGTATCATTCCTACAAAACTTAGCTTTTTAAAAATATTACAAAATCTCGGCTCTAGCTATATCGGCTATTGAAGAACCTATTTTTTTTAGAGTCGATTCAACACCACAAATAATTTTTTCAAATTGTATTTAGTATGATGCTATTGTAAAATTAAAACTTTTCTCTTATAATCGAAAACTCATCTGCAGAAAGGACCTTGTTTGATAAATTATAAGTGGTTTTTTTTATTACTTTGATGTGCAATTTATTGATAATTGTTTTTTTTTATTGACAATTGTATTTTTTCTTCTGTCTGGCTCTTTAAAAGTTTGAATCATTTATTGCTCTAAAATTTGCAACACAATCAAAATTGTTCCACTATAATGGATATATAATATTGTCAAGAAATAAACATAAATCCAGCAGTAATTTATCAATTTTATCTATTTTTGTAGAGTTTGTTTAATGAAAGATATAAAAGTGATTTTGCTTGTTTTCTTTAAAATATTGTTAATATTTATAAATAAATGTATAAATTTTTTATTTCTTCCCACAACCTTTATTTATAATGATGGAGAACATATATATTTTAAAAGAAAAAAGTGGTTATTTAATTTGCCATTGTATAATTATAATATTATGGTGTAATATATATTGTTAATACTGTAATTTTCTTTATAACATGTAATTGTACAACAAGTGGGTGTAATGTTTTTTTTTTCTAAACACAAAAATAAAAGAAAAATCACATAATAATTTATAAATAATACAAAAAACTCTATCAGATAATTAAAAACTATTCACGTATAAATCGTGATAAACAGAACAGCCAAAAATTCCAAAAAATATTAATTACAACAAACAATTTGCCAAGCGCTTTCGGTATAGTATATCAAATTCATGGTGAGAGCCACAATTCTGGTATACTGCCAACATTCTGGTATACTCTACCAAAAGCGCTTGGCAAATTGTTGTGATTAATATTTTTTGAATTTTCGGCTGCTCTGTTTATCAGGATTTATACCGTAAATAATAATAATAATAATAATAATAATAATAATAATAATAATAATAATAATAATAATAATAATAATAATAATAATAATAATAATAATAATAATAATAATAATAATAATAATAATAATTTATGCTTTTTAACCCATGTTGTTTTAAAATTCTATAGTTCTTTGAATGTGTCCTCCCTGTGTAGAGATTTATTATGTTCATATGCATTGCAAATATATAAAAAAACATATTTTGCAGATTCATCCATGTAAGGTTTTAATTAAAACTTCCCATGTTTCAAATTGATCACATAAGCACTCGAAAGGGAAAAGAAAACTGTATAATTATAGACATGCTGTAAACAGTGTTAATAGAAATAGTTGTAGAAGAACTGGAAACTCCATACCTAAAAATAAGAACCTCATGAAAATTTGGTTTTTAAAAAATTTTCCCAAATAGGAGGAAGTTTACATTTATCATGGCAATTGTTGACACCATTTGGCCTTTTTAGTATCTCAATAGCTTCCCTGAATTTACCCTGGTGTAGGTTTTACATCTGTAAGGTATACTGGTTTTAAAAATATCAATATTGTGATCTGAATGCATAGCATGGATTGAGCGTGCTGATGATGTTGAATGTTGTTTCATTGTATTAGAAATTTCATCTCTTGTAGCACTGATATGATAATTACTCATATCTACATAAGGATACCCACAAACACTTCATGAAATTTCAAAAACTCTTCGAGCCTCAAGAGAGATTGAATCTTTAGGCTTGATTAGAAAATTACTAATTTTTGGATATGCTGTCTTGATATTAGACATATGAAGACTGATTGGATCATCATATGAAATATCATTGATATGCTATAATGTTGATTCAATCTGTTATTAATAAAATTGTTGGATGAGTGTTGCTATGCGCTTGACTTTGTAAATTAAGATAGCTATGATTTTGATTCGGGATCTGGTTAGTTTTTGTCATTTATGTCTGGACTGTAATCGATGTATGTGTGTGCATATGTGAAACTATAAATGATAACTACGTCATAATTTATTTACTATGGCAGTAGGAGATGAGGGCCAGTTCCCACTCCATTTATTTTTATTAAAGTAGGGAATTATTAATAGAGTTATTGTTCAAGTTGTAGAAAATGTTGTGCATGCCTGTATGAAGTAAATGTATAGACAAAGTTCTTCACATGATTCTAGGTCTTAGAGAAGACCTCTCTCTGGCTAAAGCAGACATTCGAAATTGGGAATTGTTGTTTTTATTTAATTTCTCTTACTAAGATGCTGATGTTTGCGCGTTATAAATATTACATAATGTTATAAAATATGTAGAGTGTTTTCTTGTGTAGGACAGGATGAAAGTTGCTTTGACAGGATGAGGATTTCAGTCATATGTATGTGTGTTGATGGAGGGGATGACAGAGATTTTAATTTGGAAGCTAACCGATCTATAGTCGATTTTTGTGAAGGATGGTAAATTGAATGTCATCAAACTGGGGCGACATGCTGACCTATCAAAATATATATGGTCGAAAAGCATGAATATTTGGCATGCATGAACATAAAATTATAGTTTTGATATTTAAACCCATTTGCAGGACCAATGAGAGATTTTTCATGTCACATCATTCTTTTCATAGGAAATATAAATGATTATCTCATTGAAATAATTAAAACTGATGGTTATTTATTATTGCTTGTTAGGATAATTAAAATTGATAATTATTTTGGGAATATTCCAATTGATAATTATTGCAATAAAAGGGGGAGAAGGAATTTATAGGTTTTCTCAAAATTAAAAGAACATTTGTATATACGTAAATATGGAATTCTGATTTCGTGCGTAAGTGTTTTTGATATACAATTACTAAATGGGTCAAAACAATGAATAAGTTATTCAGAAAAATAGTTAATTTAAATATGTATTTATATCATCAGTATTATTCTTTAGTAGATCTCATATCATATAATATTTGAGTGTAATAATTTTATATATAAGTGTGTTTTATTTTTATTATTATTATTACATAGTGTACTTTGGCAAAATATATTAGAGTTAAAATTATTACTTAAATTTGGGCAAACAGATAATATAATATAGGATAAAATGACAGGGAATAGTTAATTTAAGTTTAATAAATTTAATCACTGGTGCGTTGCAATATTGTAAATATTGGGAGCAGACATAAAATCCCTTTCCTGCTCTCGGTGTTTAGTGTGATTTCCACTAGTAAACTCATATTAAAATTTATTTTAGCATATTTTGGGATCATATCTATTGCAATGTAATCTCTCATAAGTGCACCTCTTGGCAGATCTAGACCTTGAGAAAGAGTAGTTCGATTATTAACTCTAAGAGCTAGTTTGGAAGTCAAGTAGCATATTATAATAAAATTGGAAATACTATTATTATAATAATGATCATGAATTGATAGTTGACTTAAAGGTTAATACGTGTGTTTAAAGAGATAACACAGACATTCCGTATTATATAATTGTAGCTATTGAAATTGATAGATGCTGAGAACGAAAATAAAGTAGTGGAATTAAATGGGAAGGATTTATTTATAATATTTTTATCTTGTATTAAATTAAATAATAATTTTATGTTATAAGCATAAATGATGAGTTGTCTGCATCAATTACTAATTTGTTTCCAGTCATATATAAATTACAAATGTATATAACATTTTCTGTAGTTACCACACGAGATCAGATATTTATATTAAAGTTGTGGAAGAAAGTTGTCTCATTATTATTCATTTAGTAATAAATATTATCATGAAACATTTGCATAATTGATTTTAAGGTTGAAACCAAGACCACAATAAATTGAATGGTTTTATTAACATTACATTTTTTTTGAGAGACAATATAATTACTGTCTCCCTTATCTTTTATAGTCCTAAGCTGATAATGATCTCTGGTGGGCGTTACGATTTATAGTTGCAATTTGGCACACAGGTATACTTAATCTTATTATTCATATTAGTAGATAAACACACTAGCCGTCCTTGTTTGATCCAAAGGTTAATGTTGGATTCAATCGACTAGCTATTTGAAATAAATAAAATGAAATACATTTAAGGTTAAACATATAGAAAGTGAAGTTTGGCGCACGTAAAGTAAAGTTAATAAATAAATAAGATAAAGTTGAGGTTACATAAGTTAAAAGATTGTGCTGAGATAAAGTTGAGGTTACAATATATATATATATATATATATATATATAATAGTATATATATATATATATATATATATATATATATATATATAACTGTTGGAATTAATAAAAATTAAATATGTAGAAAATATCTTATTTCACATGAGAGTGTATTTTTAACTTATTTGTTTCATGGACATATTGCATCCTGGATAAATGTTCAGAAAAAACTGAAATAAAACATTTACCTTCTCAGGATGGCCAATATTTTCAACATATGCTTCAGGAATTAATTTTATTAGTTATGCATTTTATTGAATGATACCAGGAGAGAATAACTTTTGTTCAAAACTTTCTATCCATAACTAGGCAATGGAGGAAGAATTTTGAGGAGTGTTGAGCTTACAATTAGAAGAGATACTTTTTATAACTTTGAATATTTCTCAATATTTTTAGTTTAATGCTAATATTTTTTTAAAATAGTATTTTAAACTATTATTATTTATAATATATATATATATATATATATATATATATAATAATATTATAAATATATATATATATATATATATATATATATATATATAATTTTAAAATAGACTAACTTTTATTTACATTAAATAAAGAAAAATGTTTTTTCTCAGAAATTAATTTTCTAACAGGTAATTAATAATTATTTGTTTGGAAGGAATGTCAAGGAAAAAATGAATTGCCATTTCATGGTTTTCAATAATTGTTGAAACCATGCATAATCTTATTTATTATTTCTATTGCATTGTTTGATAATATTTTTAAATGATATATTTTAAAATAGTAATTATTATTATGTATCATATTAGTTGAATATTTAATAGTTGAATGAACCATCAATATAATTATCATCATATATATATATATTTATAAAAATATAAATGTAAGTGAATGCCTTGGAATATCTAAGGATATTTTAAAATACTTGTTTATTGTAAATGCTTGAATATGCATACATTTCATATCATAGCTGAGTTATTAATTTATTATCATTATGGATAGTATATTTTGAGATATAGAGAAATATAAAAATATTGATCTCTAAGTTATATAATGTAAAAGCAAATGAATAAATGTATAATATTAATATATGTTGTTATCAAGATCATTTGTGCTTGGAAAAAAAAAACTTTGAAAACCATCTTGAAATGAATTTAGATATTTGCTGTATTTTTAGAAGAGTGGTTTGTAAATTATTTTGTAATGAGGCTTGCATATTTTTACAATGTTAATAGAGTTGTTTAGTATGTGAGAGATATAGGATGTTGGTTAGGAGAGTGAGTGTTAAATAAAATCCTAGGTGTAAGGGGATATGTTTGAAAGGATGTTATGTGTAAACTATATTGTCACACTTTGAATTTATTAAATATATAGATAACAAAGGACTGTATAGTATTTTTCCATGGGCAGTTGCATTCACTTATAGTAAATAGGAACTGAAATAAAACCATGACAAAAATTTTTAGGTGCCTGTAAATAGGAAACTATTATTATTAGCACAATATCCATGGTGATGTTTTTTTTATTCGTTTGAGTTATTATTGTTATTATTCCACATCTTACACTATAATCACTGTCTATCACCACTGGAATCACATTGTAGAGCATATTTTATGAAATATGATAAAGTAGTAGCTAAACTGTTAGAAGTTGATAGTTTAAACCACTAAACATCACATGATCACTATCTCATACTAGCACAATAATTGTTATTAAACAATTCAAAAAAAAACACTCTCCATATAGTAGTGCCATCTTGTGCTAACAAGAGCAATCAATGGATGCTAGAAGGCTTGTGCATAAAATCCCTATCTAGTGCCTACTCATCCAATATCCCCAGACTAGTTTCTGGCTTGTGGCCTTCATCAGTGAGGAGCCTTGGATCTGAAGGGTTGCATTAGATCCTTCTAGCATCCATTGATTGCTCTTGTTAGCACAAGATGGCACTACTATATGGAGAGTGTTTTTTTGTTTTGAAGTTGATAGTTTGTGAAGGCAAGATGAAATATATAAATAACTTCTATCACAACTGATATTGAGATATGTAATTATTGACATAATATATAAAAAGAAAGGAATGATTAATATTTTTACACATATTATAAATATTATAGGTCATTAAACTCAACTAAATGCAACTTGAATTCTAAGAATTGCTCAAAACCCTCACTGACACATCCAAGTCATAAATGACCTTCATTATCAACATGTAGTCACAATATGGCAAAAATAAAACACAGATTTTTCACTTTTCATTGATAATTAAAAATAAAAATGCAATTTCCATGCAGTTACAGTTGATGTAATTACATGACTAAAATATAGTCAAAATCACAATTTTCATTGACACTTAAAAAAATAAAAATGCATTGTTATAGTTGACCTAATCTACCCCCCACCCCACCTGACATATCCAATTGATAAATGACATCCATTATCAACAAATGGTCACTATATGACCAAAATTAGAATGCAAATTTTTCAATTTTCATCCATAATTAAAAATAAAAATGCAATTTTCATATAGTTAGAGCTGATCTAATCATGTGATTAAAATTTGGTCAAAATTGCAATTTTCATCAATAATTAAAAATAAAAACACAAATTTGACAATTTTAATTGATAATGAAAAGATAAAAAATGGAATTTTTGTACTTATAGTTGATCTAATCACATGACTAAAATATAGTCCAAATCACATTTTTCATCGTTAATTAAAAATAAAAATGTATAGTTATAGTTCAGCTGATGTAAAACTCCTGCTGACACCTCCAAGCAATAAATCATATCCGTTATGAACACTTAGTAACAATATGACAAAATTTAAAATGAAAATTTTGCAATTTTAATTGATAATTAAAAAATTAAAACTATAATTTTATACACTTATAGTTGATCTAATTATATGACTAAAATATAGTCAAAATTGCAATTTTCTATCAATAATATGAAATAGAAGCATAAAATTTGCAATTTTTATCAAAAACTAGAAAATGTAAATTTTGTAGTTATAGTCGACGTAACGACATGAGTAAAATATAGTCCAAGTCACAATTTTCATCAATAATTACAAATAGAAATGCAAATCTCGCAATTTACATCCATAATGAAAAATTTAAAATGCAAACATTTGCTCAAATATTACTTCATCATATGCTCAATACTGATGTGTATTCTAAACTGAATTTATATGAATACCAACAAGTTACAAGAAAGAAAAAGCATGGCAAAAGAAATTAATGATAGTATTAAGCATTGTAAAGATTTCGCAGTGTCATTCGTTCAAACTTAACAAATGTAATTTAAAGTGATCGTGTAACATCTCACACTCTTATTTCCACACACTTAAGATTTGCCCATACATAAACGTTTGGGTCAGAAAGAATGGGTGGATTCATTCCATTCTTTCTAAAATACTATAACTCGTGTCTGGAAAAATTGAGTATTCATTTATATTATCTCTTTAAAGCGCATGTGCATTGGCTTAATCGCTAATATTACTATTACAGACTCTTGAAAATGTTATTTTTTTCCACAAATATTCTAAAGTAAAAGGAAGCTTTTGTGAAAGATTTTATTTAAAATTTGGTTTAAGTAAATGAAGAAAGTAAAACAAAATCCAAAGAAAGAACAACAGCTGATCAAAGAAATAAATATGGAAGCAATAATAGAATATCTGTTGGAATGTACTAAATAATTTGAAATGAAGGAATTAAATTAAGTACAGACTAAGGGAAAATGGGATTTATTATTTTTATTAATAATAATATTAATATTCTTTAGTTTATACAATTATTATTTCAATTAGTCTTAAGATAACGTACATATTTGTCAAAAAGATAACATTTAGTACTATTGTTAATTTTTGTGTCTTGCTTTTTCTTTCTTATAATTCGTTGGAATTCATACAAATTCACTCTAGAATATACGACTGTGATTTGGCATGTGATGAAATAGTATTTGAACGAATTTTTGCATTCTAATTTTTTGATAAATTGCAATTTTTAAGGAATGGTTATAGTTATATAAATTTTGCACTTTAATTTTAGATTCATCGATGTAAATTATCAATTTCTGGATACCGTATGAACCTAGACCATGCCAAGAGAGAAAATGTGAACACTATTTTTTTAAATACATGGAACAAAGCAATCATCCGACATCAGACTTTTTTTTTTGATAAGATAAAACAAATATTCCATAAAATTATTAAAAAAATGTTATATTTCACAGGGTTATATGCATTTTTATACATTTATTATTTTTATACATGCTTGTTATATTTGGTTAAAATATGGATATATTAATTTTAGTAAGCTTTGATAAAGTTAGTATGATCAATTTTATGTCAAATGTGGATTTATTCCAGAAAAGTAGAGAAATGTTGCCAAGCATTGGTGGTCAAGAGGTCAGCGACATCAGCTTTACAAGCAGTTGTCCCGGGTTAGGAGTTCGTTTCCCGGCTGATGCTATGACACATGAGAAAAAAAAGTAGAGAAATGTTATTTTAAGCAGACAACAACTAATGTTGATTGCTTAAAGGAAATGTAAAATGATAATTGAACTAGAAAATGTATGTTACTTTAAAATAATTGTATTTTTTTAATTACAGTATTATTACCAGTAGAAAGGAGCAAAAGTAGATTAAGCTAGCAAATGCATGTTACTTTAAAATATTTATGAAAATGTTCGCAATTTTTGATTTCTTAATTATTGATGTAAATTGTAAGTTTGTAATGAATTATCACGAGAAGAGCGCAGGTAATGTAGATTACCTAAAATAAATGTGAAATGATAATTAAACTAGCAAACATGTTTACGTTAAAATATTTGCAAAAATCAAACATTTTTAATTACATCAGCTATAACTATGCATTTTTATTTTTAATTATTGATGAAAATTTCAAATTGACTATATTTCTGTCATGTGACTAGATCAACTCTTACTAAAAAAATAATTTTTTTTTTACTTATCAATGAAAATTGCAAAATTTGTGTTTCCATTTTTTAATAGTTGATGAAAATTGCGATTTTGACTACATTTTAATCACATGATTAGGGGTTCCCCTCTTTTCTTCCAAAGAGTAAGCTTGTGGTTTAAGACCTGTAGAGGTCCCTACTATCGCATTTTATACGCATCTGCTTGAGGCTACAGCCTTAATAAATATTACTCACATGATTAGATAACTGTAACTGCGTGAATATTGCTTTTTATTTTTTAATTATCGATGAAAATTGCAAAAATTAGGTAATAATTTTGATCCTATCATGATCACATGTTGATAATGGTTGTCATTTATAGCTTGGATATGCAGCAGGGGTTCTTTATTAGATCAACCGTAACTTAGCTCTTTTATTTTTTAATTATCAATGAAAATTGCAAAATTTTCATTTTATTTTTTAATTATGAAAATTGCAAATTTGTGTTTCTATTTTTTGAATTATTGATAGAAATTGTAAATTTTGTACTTTAATTTTGGCCAATATTGTGATCACATGTTGATAACGGATGTCATTTATTGCTTGGATGTGTCAGTGGGGTTTTTGATTAGTTCTTACAATTCAAAATAACCATGAGCGCATAATAAATCAGTACCAAATAATGTAATTCCCTTTCCATTGCTTCTCAATGCAGTTACAATATTATTTTTATTCCAAATTCATGTTTGTATTTATTTATATTTTTATTAAATAATAACATCAAAATTTATACAAATTATTTTTTATTTACAGATGCTTACATAATTTCATTACATACAAGGCAGACCTCTATTTATTTAGGACAAAAACGTTTTTAGATATATCAATAAATTCAAAAAATAATGTAATTAAAAACTTCTCCAACCTTAACTACTGTTTTAAAATTTGCACCAGATAGCAGATTTATAAGAATACAAACGATCTTGATATACGATAACTCTTAAATGATAATGTTCTTTGTATATTTATAAATTCGGAAATATCCTTGAGAAAATAGCATTCCTTGGATATACTGCAAACACTACTTTTTTATATATTTTTTAAATATTTTCTTCTCAAAAAGGCATTCAATAAACATTTATATTTTATGGGTAAAATTTATTAAACATTACAGAATCAGTTTTTGTTTAAGAGTTATAGTTTCTTTTATTTGCACGTGTAGGAAAGAAGTAATGGTTTTAGTGACACTTCCAATAATGTGCTAACAAAACTGAAGTATACCCCAGCAAAAAATAAATAAAAATTACCTACTGCTGAGTTATGTAGAAAGTAATTGACTGATAAAATTAATGTTATGAAAATGGCAAGCTACATTTTGCATCGAGACCTACTTACTATACACAATTAAAAATTTTATCATTAGCAAAATTAATACTACAAAGTTAATATTATAGACTTTATATTATCTCACTGAGTTCTGTTCTATTTAATAACAGACGTGTTAACATAAGAATAAATATTATCAACACTAACGCTTACCAGTAATTTTAATTCCTTCGCAATCTATTAATATAATATCCGTTCAAAAGAAAGAATATCAGAATGTCATGGAATATACATTATATTAGGGACATCCTTTTAGTCTATCAAATGTGGGCAGAGTATTAAAAAGATGATTATGTTTTCATTAGTCCTATATTATATAAATGGAAACTCATTTATCAGCTGTTTAACTAAGAGAGTGAAACGATTATTGTAATATTTACAAACTGCAGGCTAAATAAGGGCCTAATTCCTATAATCACCAAATTGATTAAACTTCCATTAAATTTATTATCTATAGATGTTTAGAGGTAAAGCACTTCTTAGAAGTGATGTACTATTGTTAGTTGTTGGTTAATATACCAGTTGCCTAGAACTCACTTATATAAAATGTCACCATTCATCATCATAACAAATGAAGTCATTTTGAAAAGCAAATTTTTGATCCTATGTTCTTTAGATTAATAATTGATATGCAAACGTTAACTAAATTACGTCTTATTATATGCAAAAAATGATCTGATAATCAATATTCACAATTACATTGACTACGCACAAGTACTCCAAGTATTAAAAAGTTTATTTTTGTAACAATTTACCAGTTTGTTTACCATGTTGTATGCCTTTTATTGGTGTTAAGCCTTATCAACGTTATTGGCAACTTTACAATAATCAATATCAAGTATCACTGTGTAATTCATGATAAATATAAATAATCAGTAATATTTAAATCTCTACAACTGATAGTCAAGAAAATATGTATTTTTTTAAAAAAGTATTCAAATTACCTTTCAATACAATGAGATGCTGTAAGAATCCATTGCTCATTAATGATAGCTCCTCCACACTGAAATCCTAATATGCTCATCAAAGCCACCTATAGAGAAATAATATAATCATTAAAATCTGAATGCTGAGCTAGTAAATAAGGTAATTAAAATTACCCCCAACATCAAAAGTAAATCAGACTAGCCAATCAAAATGAACTTTGTAACACAATCATTGACTTCACTGCTATAAACAGACTTTCCAAGTACAAAGAGATAAATCAATTGATCTTTTATATTGGCTTACATTCCAATATGTAACACTAGCATCATAAACACTATCTAAATTGTAGGGGTAAGTTTTTAGTCCATTGCACTTCTGAAGTCTGCGTCTAGGAGCGAAAACAATGCTTGTATTATAGAGTTTATTTCCTTGACAAGTCTGTTTACATTTGAAAGTCAGCCTAATTTTAATTATATAGCAATGTGATAAAAACGGTGTTGATGATGAGGAGATGATCTAATCTGAATAAAACATAGACCAATCATTGGTCACCATTTTGCAATGAACAATTGATTATAATATGGGATGGTAATAAAAAAAATACTATGTCTTATAATTGAGAGATCATTCACATTAATATAGATCTAGCCTAAATGTGGAATATCATTTTATAAAAGCGCTAAAGTTGATTTGGTATATTATAATAATTGCCATCTGTACACAATTAACATAGGTTAGCATTGGATAACTACATTGTCACAATAATAATGAATTTTTTATCTCACTATCTCTCTATATATATTCAGTCAACATTTGTCATAAAGAAATGCCATTAAAATTTATATTCTTTATCGCAGAAAAAATACATGTATAAACAAATAGCAACTCTATTAGAACCTGTGCAAAATTATCTAACTTAGTTACTGCTCACTCTAGGCAAGAACAATATTTCTTATACACAATTATTTAAATTGCACACTACACTATCATAAAATATGAACAATCTCCATTAAAATCTAATTTATTCAGATTATATTTAAAAGTAAATAAAGTAAATGAGATCAATTCAAACATCAACAAATCTATTCACAATTCCAAAGTAATTTGCAAAAAGCTGTTAAATCATGTATCATTGCCCTAAACAATGATGTATACTTAAGATAATTATTTTATTGATAATTGACTAAAGCTAAATTCAAATCAATAAACAACGAAATTATGATATACTTTAGTAATCTAATATCATTTATAGTAACGCAAAATTACTTTAACACTTAATAACATTGTATTTAAATCAGCTAGTTTCTAAATAATTATAATTACATTTTGAGAATGTTTTCTAAACTACACAATATTTATAATGTTTAAATAAAATAAACCTTTCTTCAGTTTTACATCTATTTAAAAAAAATGTTAAATATAATATAAACATTTTATTCATATCCTACCTTAGATTGATATGCAATTATTGCTTCAGTTATAGTGTAAAATGAAACATTCCACAAGAATTTATTTTCAATCAATTATATTAGGTAATTTCACATTTTACATTACCAAAACACCTTATATAAAATATACCATAGGTTTCTATTGAATATTTGATGACTTACAATCACTAATATTACTCATCTACTTAAATGTCCAATCAATTGATTATAAAAATGGATTTTATAACAATTAAACTATATATATATATATCCACAGATGGCGTCCTATATATATATATATAGATATAGATACTGAATATATATCTTTAAGTTTTTTAACTTGCATTTTTGTTTATCATATATATATATTGGCATCTATCCAAGCCAAAGATAATATTCAGTTCTACTAGTTAATAAAGTTAATGATCTCCACTTAAAAAAATTTAAGAAAGTAATTATGACAGATCATTTTCACTAATGATAAAATAAAAATGTATTAAGACTTTTGTAAACCTATAAGATAAGCAAATAAATAATCAACTCTGAACTAATGAAAGTATTTGTACTAGTAATATTGACTTAGATTTATAAACAATATTTAAATTCAGTAACAAATATAAAATTCATATGTAATCAAATTTTAAAAAATGATGTATAAAATATATACATATATCTAATTCTATTTAAATTAACAAAATTGATTTTTAATCTTGTAACAAACTTCAAGTACCAAAATTATCCTGTCCATTCAAAGGAAATAATTAGACAAATTCAACAGATTTTAAATCAACTCTAAATTTATTGGTTTGTAATAAAAATTTCTAACAGTAATAATAATATAACAGAACAAATGATATTTACAATATACTAAAATCAAAAAAATGATAATAATTTATATGTGAATGGGACTCCAAAATGTGTTGCAAGACAATAATACTATATATAAAAGGGAAGGAGAGATTTTAAATAGCATATACTATGATAAAAACATGATCAATAAACATTGATCTGCATTTATTCATTAATGCAATCTCTAAATAATTAAAAAAAACATAAAAAACTGTCATATTTAAACCCATTTCTATCTGAATTTCCAAATTAAATCTTGAACATACAAAAAAATTAACTATTTGCAAACATCAGGTCACATTAACTTATATCATCAGATAAAAGTTTAAATAATAAGAACAAAAATGAAGTTCTCTGATCTTTTCATTGTGTGAATTCTATCATATATATATATACCGTATATATATATATATATATATATATAATGAAAAGATCATATATATATATATATATATATATATATATATATTGTAACGGTCACTCAATCTATCATGATCACAGAGGGTGCCAACCAGGTCGCTACAAACCTGGAAAAACATATTTACTGTAATCAGAATGAATGATGATGATGGTTTGCACTGACTAAACTCAGGGAGAAACAAGAAATCTTAAATATTCTTTAGTCAATTGAGAAACAAAAGCACAAAGACAAACGTCAGACAAATTAAGTTTAAACATATTTTAAAACTATTATTTAAGAGAAAAATAACTTATAATAAAAAGTTTATAATATAATAAATAGGATTATATCAGGCATGTATCAGAAAGATGAAAATTCAATGCTCTGTCAGACAGACTGATCTTCTAATAGCGAATTATAAAGAGAGGAGAAAATATCCTTCAGGAGAGAAATCACCTAAACATTGGTTTTCCCATTCACAGATATGAAAACAATAGGTTCTTGAAATAAATCAATGAAACCAGCACAAGCAAGCTTTTCTAGGCCCAGACAATGTGTCCAGAACCAAGAATGTCATGCCAGTAGAAGCTGTATCTTATACTACATTCAAAGCAAAGATGATTGATTTATCTCAAGAACAAATGAAAACATGATTTAGAATGAAAGGAAAACAGACAATTAACTGGCAAATCCCAAAGCAAACGATTTGCCAAAATTAATAATAATTAAAGATCCCAATAGGAAACAAGTAAATCTTTACAAAACCAGTTACATCTGCCCAAGCATTTCAAGCAAATGAACTACAAATAACTCGACAAACTAAGTTCTGAGTACATGCTCTGATAAAATTCAGTCACACATAAAAGACTAAATAAATGTAGAAAGCTAAATGTAAATATGCCTAGATTGTTATAAGTTAGTTTATCGGAGACTGCTTCTTGCTGGCGTTTTATAAAATTATAAAAAAAAAATAATTACAGTTTCTGAATTCAAAGACATAAGAAAAGAAGAAACAAAATCTCCCAATCTGGAAAACTAGAACAATAAATACAGGAAGTCACCAGCCAAAATATTTTGTGGTTTGCAAAAGTGCAAACACAGCATTTTAAATCAATTATTAGCTAACAAAATAATTACAGGTGAGCATTTAAAAAATACACAAGACTGCTAAAGCATTTATAAAAAGTTAGGCATATAATAATACAAACTCACTCATCACTCTCCAATAAACAAAATTGAAATCAAACTTGGAATCTCAAAACCAAGATTCCAAGACACACGGCAAAGTACAATAAAAAAATAAATACAGCTAATAAATATGAGGTTAAATAATAATTTAGAATACAGGTTTATTAGATTGAGCAAAGATTTAACTAAAAGAATTTACCCTGGAATGAATCAATTAAAATATTTACCTTATAGTAAAGCAATGTTGACGTAGAGTGCACACTTTTATGTTAGTTCAAATTTCAAATCCTTTGACAGTGGCAATATAAAGGCACTGGGTCCTGTTTATTTTAGACATCCATGGCATGATTGAAGGAGAGTTGGAAAAGGGATTCATCCTTTGTTTAAGTTAGCATGGCATTTTGATTATGACAAAATGTAGAGTATTATATTTAGACATCCTGTAAAGCAACAAAGTCTTTTAGCAATTGCAAGTTGTTGTTTTTTCAGGAAAATAAATGTCCAAACTGATAATTGTATGAAGTTCAACAAGTCAATTAGAATGACTATTAGAAACAAAAAAATGAACAAATCACATCAATGGAGTATTTGCTTGGTCAAGGCTCTCTATAATAATCCTTGAAATTTTTGGTGTTATTTATACTAACACTCAATTTCCTGCTAAAACTTGTCCTTGTTGTTTTCTACACCTCAGGGCAGGAACAAATCTTAATCTTCTACTCAATCTAATGAATAATTCTATCTAGGGATTATTTTGAACAAAAACAACATAAAATTAAACCTCTGCTTTTAGAATGAGTAGAAATGATAAAAGAGACAGGAATATAATTAACATGCCTGCTTGTTTTTAATCAAATTGATTTAAAAAAATAAAAACAAGCAGTAACAGAAAACTATTTTAAAATCAATTTTATATAAAAAACAAAATATATTTTAAACATAAACAATTTTTTTTAACATTAGAAACTTAATGAAAATGAAAAGTTTTTAATTTTGGCAATAAAACCCTTGAATCGGATAGCAATCCGATTCAATATATATATATATTGCCAAGGCCAAATTGGCACATGTATATAAAATAATTTTGTCTAAAAAAAAAATTATTAAAATAAAAATCTTTTGTAAAAGAGATTGAAATAAAAGTTGGAAAATAATTGATTAACCCTTTTCCCGCGCTCGACGAGACTCCTCGTCGACATCTAAAATCACTCTAACTCAGTTCGTTTTTATACGATAAAATTCGTTAAATATGTATTGAATTCGTTTTTAAAAGTTCTGTACGATGGTGACATCTTCCGATTTATTTTAGAAGTAAAAAATAAAAAAAAAACGCATTTAAACCTAAACAAAGAAGGAACATTATTTGTGATTGGTTCTTAGCATGCTCTCAGCCGAAAAAGACATTCTGATTGGCTGGAAAGAACAAAGAAACTGCCTGATCAAAGAAAATAAAGAAAAACGCTGAGATTTTCATTTCGAATACGATTTAAATTATTATTAAATAATATTTATGGAAATTAAACATAATTTTCAGAGAGAATAATAAAAAAACAAAATTATTTTCGAAAAATATTGAAGATTTAAGTAAATATATTGAAGATGTAGTAAAAAGAAATATTTACTTTTCTATAACGTAAAAGTCGATCTTTTTGTTTACATTATAACTTTTATGTTGCTGATATAGAATATCTTAGAATAAATAAATAGCAATTTATTTTTGAAAGAACTTTCGTTTTCTTCATGACCTGAAAAATTAATTATATACTTTTTATAAACGTATCTGAGTTGAATTTAATATTATAGGCGAATATGTTTTAACAATAGGCTTTGTCTTCAGTTTGTGAGTTGGCCAATTAAAAGATTTGATTTTTATCTGATACAACCAATGATAAAATTAGCGGTTTAAGGGTTAAAAGTGGAAAGAGGGTTTTCTTTAGAAAGTTAAACTAAAAGTTTTATAAAAGGAAGTAAAGTTTTTCTTAATTGGTATTCATAAATATAAATAATTAAAAGCTTAAAAATAAAAAATCTCATTTCATTCCAATTAAAGAAAAAGTAATTTTAAAACTAGTTATATATGTGCATATATATGTGCGATGGTAAATAAATAAAAATGTATGAAAATAAATATTGAAATGAAATGTATTTAAAAACAAAGCGACAATGGCTATTAATTAAAATATAAAACAACACATTTTTGCATGGCTATTACTAATTAAACAATCTTCCAAAACACATTGTTAAAGGATTATCAATGGAATTTCTACAACAGATATTTGACGGAGGATATTACACGGACAACATGTTGCAGGTATAAATAGACTTTTTTTATCAGACAATTAATTGAGTCAGTTAAGTCAAGAGAGGAAATCAGTTGAGTTAATTGTATCCAGAAACAAAATGCAGTGTTGAGCAGCTTTTGGAAATACACGTCTTCCTCCAGCCTTAGTCAAATAAGATCAGCAATATCTGCCCATGAAATAATGTCAGTGTAACAACTTAGAAAATCTCCATCAGTATCTAATTGTCTCCAATAGTAATAATCATGAATAATAAGGAAACTCATCAAGGAAACATCCCAACTGGCTGGAAATATTCGTAATGGAAGCTGAAAACAAAGTTCTAAATCTACGCTCAAAATCCTAGGTAAAACATTTGCTTATTTTCATTTATACCATAATAGCCATTGCATTAATTCATAAAGCCTCCAGAGACAAGTAATTTGAACTCTATAATCATGCATAAAATGAACTATTGATGTGCGTGTTTGTGAATGTGAGATAATTTATCGATGTCAAATATTATTTATGCTTTTCATAAGATATATATTATAATGTGTTAATTTAAAATGTGCATGTGTTATATTAATTAAAAAAATTATAAAGATGTTTAAATTTAGTAAATTAATGTTAGTTAATAGACTGTCTTTAAAATTAAACTTTATCTGTCAGTCAATTCGTTTTATCAATCTCCTTTTTTATAAATTCTTTTTATCAATTCTTTTAACAAACTGTTTTATCAATTCTTTCACCACTAATTATGTATAATCTGTTAGTGATTACAAACAGCTGAACCAGTCGTGGATATTTAGGCATTGAGTTAGTGGCCATTGCTCAAAGTGCATTATTTATTCATTCTTGAATACATAGCTGGTGCCTGTGTTTATAAACAAACAAAAAAGTGCTTTGAACATGGTGTTGAACTCAATAGCCAAGAAGAAGCTATGTCCTGGAAATGTAATGCTAGTTATATATTTTATAGCTATCATTTGGACATACATATTCTTCGAATATGTTCTTCTCTGCCTAAGAGTCCAGTGATTTGATGTCCCAGATTGAACCCGGTACATAAATGGCTTCACAACATTTGAGGCTGGACTTAAGAAACAATAGTAACTAAATACTTTGTTTCTTGTTTAAAATTTTTTTATATACAAAAGCTAAATTACGTATGTAAAAGTGTTAATTTAAAAAAAAAAAAGATTTGACCAAAAACTTTTTTTTGTTTAATGAAAAGAGATTTATGCTATTTACATTATTTAAAATAAATCATTCTGTTAAATCAGAGACAATTGGGTATTATGGGCAGAGCTGAAGCATTAAGATCAGGTAGAAAAATGGACAAAAGGGGTGGAGTTAGCATGTGTTGCCGTCTTAGTAAGAAAAATAAATAAATAAGTCATATATTAAATTTAGTGAAATAAAATATTGTTTTAAAAATGGAAAAAGAGAAAGAAATGTCTGAGATGCAGAAGATGATGAAAATGATGATGAATATGATGGAAGAAATGCATCAAGAATTCAGGCAAAGTCAGCAAGAACTCATTGCAGAATAAGAGAAATAAAATGTGAAATTACAGGAAATGTAGAGAAAAATCAAGAGATCATAGAAGTAGATTTTGTCAAAGAAAATAAAGAAGTGGAGGTCATGAAAGAGATAGTAGAGTCAGATAGTGGTAAATATAGTTGTTTGGAAATAGATATTAAATTAGAATCAGATAGCATTGCTGCAGAGAAAGTAAAAACAAATAGAGATCAAGAAATAGAAGAGAGACATAAGTTCAAGGTAGAAGATAGCTTTGAAAAGTTTTTACAAAAATTTAAAAAGGTTAAAGTAAAAGTTTGTGTTTGTTTTAAACGTAGATTTAAAATAAAAAGAAAGCGTAGGAAAAAATATTCACGGTTAAGAAAAATATGGAGGTCTGTGAAGCTTAAAGGTTTTCTAATTTACAGGGCAGAAAATAAAACAGAACGAGAAAGAGATAAAGCAATAATAAATTTTAATCTAGGAAAAGACGTGAGAATATGGAGTAGAATTTATATTAGTGAGTTAGTAGAAAGAAAGAAGGAACCGCCTGACATAGTTGAAAAGTTAGTAAATGGGCAGAATAGTAAAGGAAAAATACAAAAAGGACCGGAAATGGACAATGAGCACGAATATGATTATTCTAAAGTAAATAAATGTAATAAATTAAATCTGAAACTTCTATCTACAACTTAAGACAATAAATTTAAAAAAATAAATGAATAATAATAAAGGAAATGTTTTGTGAAATAATAACGGAGGGTTCGTAAAATAATTTTTTTTTCTTTTTCTCCATGCACATATTAATTAAGAAAAATGTTTGTAAATAAATAAGTAGGTCAAATAGTTAAAATAAAATTGATAAAATCAAGTTAAATATTTAAGCGTAATACATCTGTAGTAAATAATAATAAATAATGAATCGTAATAAAGTAAGTTGGTTTTGAATAGACGCAAGTTAATAAAAGTTGAATAAATAAATGGATTGTAATAAAGTAAAAGATTTTTTTTTAATACACGCATGTTAAATAAGAAGTTAAAGTAATGGTTTGAAATAATATTGTAAGATTAGATTAATAGAAGTAAATATGTTAAAATAATATTCGAGTATAGATTAATATAGATAATGGTTTCAGATATTGGTCATATGCATTAAATATAATATTGTAAGGTTAAAATAGATACAATATAAAGTCAATCTAAGTTGTTATTAAGAGTGTATAAGTATACATGTGTATATACGTGAACATACACTGGTAATATTCGGTAAATACAATACCTCATGATGCGTATCTGAAATGTATTTATCCAGATATCCTTTTAGGTTATTTTCTTGGCACTGCTGCACCTCATGATGCATGCAAGAAGGGATTTATTTATTATAGATTTCCTGTAAGCAAGTCCAGTAATAACTCGATATTTAGAATATTAGTAGGTGTATAATTGTGCTGCACGTATACACATCTGTAGGAATTTATCTATAGCAAAAGGGAATGAGGGTAGTATAGAAATAAGTTTAGTTAAGGATAAGTTTAAAGCTACTGACTGGATAAATTTTAGTACCTGTAACGGACTTATCAGGGATCATTCCTCTTTCCAAAGCATAAGTCGAATATGGTCAGTTGAAAATTCTTGCCATTTCACAGTGACCCTTTCTTTTTCCAAGTCCAGTAGAAACCCGGCAAATGAAGCTTCAATTTTATATATGTGTAAGTCCGTTTAAGTCAGTAAATCTGCTTCCGTGTCATTTCCAAAAGATCCCTGTGCCACAAAATTAGTTTGTCCCAGTGGTCATTATCCATGATTCAGATCATTGTGAGCAATGTATTCGGCATAGATAGAAGGAAGGTTAGTCTAAACAGATTGCCCTTGGTATGTAAAGTGAAAGCATTATGAAAAGCAAACTTAGAAAATAAATGAATATTTAGAATCAAGAATTAAAATTGCAAGAGATAAAATGGTCAAAAATGATGCATTTTACTCTAAAATGGAGGGGGGTGTAATGTGCCAAGGCCAAATTGGCACATGTATATAAAATAATTTTGTCTAAAAAAAAAATTATTAAAATAAAAATCTTTCGTAAAAGAGATTGAAATAAAAGTTGGAAAATAATTGATTAAAAGTGGGAAGGGGGTTTTCTTTAGAAAGTTAAACTAAAAGTTTTATAAAAGGAAGTAAAGTTTTTCTTAATTGGTATTCATAAATATAAATAATTAAAAACTTAAAAATAAAAAATGTCTTTTCATTCGAATTAAAGAAAAAGTAATTTTAAAACTAGTTATATATGTGCATATATATGTGTGATGGTAAATAAATAAAAATGTATGAAAATAAATATTGAAATGAAATGTATTTAAAAACACAGCGGCAATGGTTATTAATTAAAATATAAAAGAACATGTTTTTGTATTACTAATTAAACAATCTTCCAAAACATATTGTCAAAGGATTATCAATGGAATTTCAACAACTGATATTTGCTGGAGGCTATTACACAGACAACACATCGCAGGTATAAATAGACTTTTTTTATTGAACAATTAATTGAGTCAGTTAAGTCAAGAGAGGACAATCGGTTGAGTTAATTGTATCCAGAAACAAAATGCAGTGTTGAGCAGCTTTTGGGAACACAGATCTTTCTCCAGCCTTAGTCAAATAAGATCAGCAATATCTGCCCGTGAAATAATGTCAGTGTAACAACTTAGAAAATCTCCATCAGTATCTAATTGTCTCCAATAGTAATAATCATGAATCATAAGGAAACTCATCAAGGAAACATCCCAACCAGCTGGAAATATTTGTAATGGAATCTGAAAACAAAGTTCTAAATCTACGATCAAAATCCTAGGTAAAACATTTGCTTAGTTTCGTTTATACCATAATAGCCATTGCATTAATTCATAAAGCATCCAGAGAAAAGTAATTTGAACTCTATAATCATGCATAAAATGAACTCTTGATATGCGTGTTTGTGAATGTGAGATAATTTATCGATGTCAAATATTATTTATGCTTTTCATAAGATATATATTATAATGTGTTAATTTAAACTGTGTGTGTGATATATTAATTAAAAAAATTATAAAGATGTTTAAATTTAGTAAATTAATGTTAGTTAATAAACTGTCTTTAAAATTAAACTTTATCTTTCAGTCAATTCTTTTTATCAATCTCTTTTTATTAATTCTTTTTATCAATTCTTTTAACCAACTGTTTTATCAATTTTTTCACCACTAATTATGTATAATCTGGTAGTGATTACAAACAGCTGAGCTAGTCATGGATATTTAGGCATTGAGTTAGTGGCCATTACTCAAAGTGCGTTATTTATTCATTCTTGAATAGATAGCTGGCACCTGTGTTTATACACAAACAAAAAAAAGTGCTTTGAATGTGGTGTTGAACTCAACAGTCGAGAAGAAGCTATGTCCTGGAAATGTAATACTAGTCATATATTTTATAGCTATCATTTGGACATACATATTCTCCAAATATGTTCTTCTCTGCCTAAGAGTCCAGTGATTCGATGTCCCTGATCGAACCCGGTACAATATATATATATATATATATTGAAGCAATCACTCTGTAGTCAGAGTGAGCTTCATGCTTTCCTACCTAAAATGCATCTACAAGGGTTCAAACCCAATAATATTTAAATTACTAACAGTGCTGTCATATATATGTATTTATATATATATTACAAACTATTATAATAAATATTTTACAATTTTTGATTCTGTTATTTTTATACTTTGAATACTTTTAGTTTGTGTTTTTTTTTAAATTTAAAAGAGAATTTGTTTATTCACATAGAGTTTGTCATTTGTGAAAATTTATGTGCTCTTAAGTTCAAATTTGTAAAAAATTAAAAGAAGATAGATATAAACAAGATGGCATGTTAAAATCAACCCATTGTGAAGTTTTCTTCGCTAATTAAATATTTTAATTGCTGATTTTCATTAATCAAAAGATTGTCTTATCATAGTTTTTACCTTTATAATTTAAAGACTTTAATTAAAAGTTTTGCTCATGAAATTGAACATTATCTTCTTTTTTTTTTTTCATGTGTCATGGCATCGGCCGTAAACATTATCTTCTTATATCTTACTTTTAATTAAAATGGACAGTAATTTGCTCAAGAATTTAGTAATTGTCTCATCTGCCTATGGGAAAATGAGCCAAAGCATTCCTGTAATAGATTGGTGGTATAAATAGAATAGATAATAGTCTTGGTCTTACAGTCTTGGAATTTTACAATTTTACACTATTTGCTTTTACTCTCTCTTTGCTCTTAGTTTTAGAATGTCCATTGAGTAGGTAACTGAACCAGTTTTCTCTGGGCCTCTCAGGGTTGCCTCTAGTATGATGCCAAACTCCTGTTATGGACAAAGGCTGCCACTGATGGAAATTCCATAGTGACCAAGACTGCTGATCACCAAGTTTATCCCCACAACAGAAGTTCTCAGACAATGAACCATTTAATCATTCGCCCCAAGTATGCTGAGGTAATAGTCCAATAGCTTTGTAAAATTGTCTATGCTTGCCTGTAAATAATAATTCATATTTTTTTTTATAATTATATATAATCTCTACCTGTAAAAACTCTCTATAATCCTATGAAACATATATATTATGTAAATGCTTACATCTATTTAAGTTTAAATCTTGCATTTTATTTAGTTGAGAAAATTTTATTATTATAATTATTTGCTTTTTATTTTATATGTAATTTATATGCCAAATCAACTTAACGCTGTGACCCTCTATTTTAGATTAGTCTTTTAAAACCCCATCACTGCACGGATATTTTAATTACTTTAAATTATTTGTTTTAATGCCATTGCTCGCTGGGTTGGGAACTAGTTCAATAATAGTAATGTTCTAGGCAGATTATTATTATCATAATACTGCCATGAGTAAATATTTATTGTATATAAATTTAATGTTATTCAAAAATTATAAAGCTTAAATTCCAGTTAAGATATTTTAAATAATAATGACTATTACTTTTTTATGTAATAATTATTTATCTGTAGCGCCTGGAGCATTATAGTTTAAATAATGCTTATTGATTACAAATGCATGTGGGACCCATTTAATGAAGGGAAATGTAATTGTATGTCATTAAAACATTCATCTAGTTTTAGATTTCAGTTATATAATTTGGTTTAGTATACAAGTCATGCCAATATGCCTGATAAAAATTTTATATTTAGGCCATTAGTTATTTTGACGTCATTAAAGGAAACAGCATAGTTTCACAGCATTGCCAACATAGGGCAGCCAGCATCATTAATTGATTTATCATAACTTAAGGATCATAGGGAAACTCTGAATTCTCCATTTCTCTTTCGTATACATTTCAGCTGGCATTGAAAGTGCCCTAGGACACATTTGGAAAGAGTAGCAGAAGCTCTGCATTAATACACTATATGGACAATTGCATCTTCCTATCTTCCTTTTTCTCCAGGTATTTCCCACCAGAAGAATGCGCATACCATTTCTCTTTTTTCCATTTAAATGATGAAGCATCTCTCGGCCAAAATGGACCGAATCTTATATCCTGGTGCTTCATGCTCACACTGCCATTCATTAAAATATTTAGAATCAGCCTAAAACTAATATGTAAAACATAATGCTGTCATATAGCTAACCCATTTTATTATTTATTAGTGTATTTATATTTGGAATGTCACGAAAGGCTTGCATTAAGTGATTTCCCTTAGATGAGCGATACCCACATGCATACATAAATTTTCCTTATTTTATTTTAATTCCCTTAGATGAGCGATACCCACATGCATACATAAATTTTCCTTATTTTATTCTAATTCAAAAATTAAAATATAATGTTTGTTATATTGAAATTTGTTTTATAACTTTGTTGTTTAATATTTAATAAATGTAATGAATGTCAGAGACCAATTTACCTGGCATCACACTTATATACATGTAGTTTTCTTGTGTCAATGAAGAGGCATCAATCACAGTTTGTTAAAAACATTATGTTAATTTATTCAACCATTGAAGTGTCTCTCATGTGAATTCTTTTGTCTAGGTCATTATTTAATCGTATGATAAAATAGCATTTCTCTTCTTAAACTCATTATATAACTTTTTTCTTCCAAACATTGGCATATAAATAAACCACACTCTATATGTATTAGCATGACATCCCATAATAATCATGGATGTAAGCATAATGAAACTATTCTAGCATAAACTAGATAAATAATTTATGTTTTGAATAAATTGTTTTTATATAATACTAAATTAGAGTATCTTTTAATCCTAACCAGAGTTCGAATCTTTATTTTGATTAGTTTTTAAATATAAAAAAAGGTTTTATATAATTATTTACTATTCTAATTCATATATGTCATTCGATGATTTACCCTCGAAAACCCTAGTTCAAGTCTCATGTCTCTGTACCCTGTGAGATGTCTGGTAATATATATATATATATATACATATATATATATATGTGTGTGTGTGTGTGTGTATATGTGTTAAAATGAAGATTTGCACGGATTAAATATATAAAATACATATTTTGTGGGTTCATCCGTGTTAAAAACTTTTAATATTAATATACTGACGTTTCGACTTGGTCACACAAGCCATACACAGAGTTATAAAAGGTAGAAAGATGGTTGTAGAGGCGCTACAATCACTGATTTGAATAAAATGTTAAAATTCCACCAATAGCAAAAAATGTTAAATTTAGGAATGTTTTTTTAAATTTTTTTTCCAAATAGGAGGAAGTTTGCATGTATCATCTCACTTATTGATACAATCTGGCCTTTTAAGTATCTCAATGGCTTCTCTAATTTTGCATTGGTAGAGATTATCTCATCTGAATATGATCCTGGTACTAGAAAAATCAATTTTATGACCTGAATCTATAGTATGGAGTGAGAGTGCTGATGATGATGAGTGTTGTTTAACTGCATTAGCATGCTCATCTCTCCTAACACTGATGCGATGATTACTCATACCTATGTACGAAGCTTTACAATTTTTACATGAGATTTGATAGACACCATGAGATTCAAGGTGGATTGAATCCTTAGGCTTGGTTATTATATTGCTGATCTTTTGATGAGCAGAAAATGCTGTATCTACATTATAGCATTTTAATATACATCCGATATTGTCTGTAGTTCCTTTTACATATGGAACACAAATCCTAATAGCTGATTTATCATCTTTTTGTTTCCTATTTTGTCTATTTTGGGCTTGAAATAAGGCTTTTTTTATAAATTTGTAATTATAACTATTTGCTAATAAAACACTGTTAATATGATTTATTTATTCTTTCAGATGTGTCTCATCTGAAAGGTTAATTGCTCTATTTAAAAGAGTTTTGGCTACAGAAACTATCTGAGTTGGGTGATGATGAGAATGGAAATGCAAATATCTGTCTGTGTGTGTATCCTTTATGTAAATAGAAAAATATAAACTATTTGGTGTTCTGGTGACTAGAACATCAAGAAAAGGGAGTTTTCCATCAGAATCTGTCTCCATTGTAAATTTAATATGAGGATGCATATTATTTAAATGTAAGAAAAAATCATCTAATTTATTTTTACCATGTTGCCATATGACAAAAGTGTCATCTATGTATCTGAGCCAAAGGAGAGGTTTTAAAGATGATGATTCTAAAGCATGAGTTTCTATATATTCCATGAATAAATCAGCTATTACTCCTGAGATAGGTGAGCCCATAGGAGTACCAAAAACTTGTCTGTAATGCTGTCCATTGTATACAAAATATGTATTTAAGAGACAATGTTTAATTATAATTTATCTAGAAAAGCCCTCTCTACAGATGAAATTTCGGTTTTAAAAAAAGGTTTCAATTTTGCTTTAACACCTTCCCGGATACCTTTTGAGAAAATTGTTTGTAATGTTGAATCAGCTCTCGATAAAATTGATTCTACATCGGCTGATTTGGCTAGAGCTGAGATTTGTAATATTTTAAAAAAGCTAAGCTTACTAAAAATAATATTTCAAAGAAAAAAAGACAAGCAATAAATAATACAAAATTGGACAAATCAATTGTTGTACTTCCAGCTGACAAAAGTAATGCCACAGTTGTAATGGATCATGACATTTACCATAATAAAATTTTAGATCTGCTTAATGATAAAATTTATAAACTATCAAAAAGAGATCATACTACGTATTTGAAAAAAAACAACAAAAGCTATTATTAATAAATCACCTATTGAAACAGAGATAAAAAATAAAATAATCCCTCATGAAAAATCTTGTGTCTGTCCAAAATTTTATGGACTTCCAAAAATTCACAAACCAGATACCCCCCTTTGTCCAATAGTAAGTACAATAGGTTCTCCAACTCATATTTTAGCCAGATACTTATCGGATTTCATGAAACCTACAATCCCATCTATTAAATCATATATTAAAAACTCTCTTCATTTGATTTCTGTTTTAAAAAGTTTAAAAATTAATGCTAATGACATTCTGGTCAGTTTTGATGTTGTGTCTTTGTTTACAAACATTCCAATTGATGAAGCTTTAAATATAATCTCACAATGTTGCAATTTACCAGACCATATTATTACTTTAATTAAACATTGTCTCTTAAATACATATTTTGTATACAATGGACAGCATTACAGACAAGTTTTTGGTACTCCTATGGGCTCACCTATCTCAGGAGTAATAGCTGATTTATTCATGGAATATATAGAAACTCGTGCTTTAGAATCATCATCTTTAATACCTCTCATTTGGCTCAGATACATAGATGACACTTTTGTCATATGGCAACATGGAAAAAATAAATTAGATGATTTTTTCTTACATTTAAATAATATGCATCCTCATATTAAATTTACAATGGAGACAGAGTCTGATGGAAAACTCCCTTTTCTTGATGTTCTAGTCACCAGAACACCAAATAGTTTATCTTTTTCTATTTACAGAAAGGATACACACACAGACAGATATTTGCATTTCCATTCTCATCATCACCCAACTCAGATAGTTTCTGTAGCCAAAACTCTTTTAAATAGAGCAATTAACCTTTCAGATGAGACACATCTGAAAGAAGAAATAAATCATATTAATAGTGTTTTATTAGCAAATAGTTATAATTACAAATTTATAAAAAAAGCCTTATTTCAAGCCCAAAATAGACAAAATAGGAAACAAAAAGATGATAAATCAGCTATTAGGATTTGTGTTCCATATGTAAAAGGAACTACAGACAGTATCGGACGTATATTAAAACGCTATAATATAGATACAGCATTTTCTGCTCATCAAAAGATCAGCAATATAATAACCAAGTCTAAGGATTCAATCCCTCTTGAATCTCATGGTGTCTATCAAATCTCATGTAAAAATTGTAAAGCTTCTTACATAGGTATGAGTAATCGTCACATCAGTGTTAGGAGAGATGAGCATGCTAATGCAGTTAAACAACACTCATCATCATCAGCACTCTCACTCCATACTATAGATTCAGGTCATAAAATTGATTTTTCTAGTACCAGGATCATATCCAGATGTGATAATCTCTACCAATGCAAAATTAGAGAAGCCATTGAGATACTTAAAAGGCCAGATTGTATCAATAAGCGAGATGATACATGCAAACTGCTTCTTATTTGAAAAGATTTTTTTAAAAAACATTTCTAAATTTAACATTTTTTGCTATTGGTGGAATTTTAACATTTTATTCAAATCAGTGATTGTAGCGTCTCTACAACCGTCTTTCTACCTTTTATAACTCTGTGGATGGCTTGTGTGACCAAGTCGAAACGTCAGTATATTAATATTAAAAGTTTTTAACACGAATGAACCCACAAAATATGTATTTTATATATATCATTAGAAACCAACCAGTAACCATCTAAACCTTCACAATGAAGATAGTAATCAATATTTCCCACTGCTGACAAGGCATCTTTCTCACCTTTAAATAGCAAGAATGAAAATCCATTCTTATAATGGTCCAGTGAATATATATGGATACTTAAAGATGGCAACTTGACCAGAGAGAATGAAATATTGATACAATGAAGTTTAAATAAACCTCTGTAAACATGAAATAAACATGTCCATGTAATGCAGACTAATAAATAGTCAATTATAATATTACAAACTGCAATACTTTTAAATTGGTCATGTATTATTTAAATAATATGTGATATATATATATATATTATTTATCTATGTTTTTAAAATAAAATGTAAATTCTCTTTATATATATATATATTATAACGATCTGAATGAAAGTGAAGATCGAATCTAACCGCAAAAACAATATCTGCACTACCAGGGCGCCATCTAGGCATTTGAGCCTAGAAAAATTTATAAAGTAGGCAGATACGCGCTGTTAAAATTCCACTTTATTTAAATATTCCGATCGTTAGCCCAAGTCACTAGCTCAGCGGAGACGCAGAGATAAAAATATATAAATTTTATATCTTAAATATAAAAGAATAAAAGCCACTGCCAGAAATTAACACATAAAAATATTTATTTACGCACATATAAAATCATTCTAAATTCGAGGAATAGGTTTAACATTTTTTTTTTAGATTACTCTTTAATTGTACATTTACATAAATTTCAATGAGTTTTAATATTTTATTTAGATGGTCAAGTATGAATAGACTACATAGATCTGCATTTGAAAAGAAAATATTCTTCCCTGATTTAACCTTAGGCAACAAATTTCGCAGTCAAACCGGCATCAATCCATCTGATACATTTATGTATTCAATGTAGCATGAAAATACAACAGCACAAATATACTATACTGTCAGGAATGGACATCTGAACAGGATAGTTAGAGAAAACATTGACTCTTGTCCAATACAGGAATATGACGTCTGTATAGCAAGAAGAACAATAAAATAAAAACTCCATAGGAAGGGACCGCGATCCTTTTTGCCGACTTACAATCCCATCCATAGGCAAAGGGTTGGTGCGGTGTATTCAGCGATTCTGCACGTAGCGAAACTCATACTACATCTACTAATTACACAAATATATCCAATCCATTGACCCAATTCAACAACGACACAAATAACCCAAGATTACCCTCCCCTAATATAACTTTACAAATCTATACAGCCATTCACGCCCGACTTAAATTTAACATTGAAATACGTTCGCACAGATTTGTTTAAAAATGTTGGGTATAGATCGATTACATAGATTCCACGGTCAAAAACATTTCAAAATAAACATAAACGATCAAAATACAAAATTATTGATACCGACAATCGCAGAGGGAAACTTATAAGTAACCCAATAGTATTCACCATAAGATACTTGCGTTGTCACCAATAACTTAAAAGACATCCGAATAAATACATTTTAGATACTCACCGTAAGGTATCATTATTTATCGAATGTCTATATATTTTGATCAAATATGAAAACCAAAATATAATTAACCGCAAACGAATCCATGCAAGCGTCTATAAACAACTTAAATTTCATACATTTAAATAATCTTTACAATAAGCAAAAAAAATGGAAATGATGTTTATCCATCGGAAAACATATAAAATTAAACATTATTAATTTGATTTAAAAACTTACAAAAGTCAGATAAGAGTCCGTTTTAACATTTAAGTTGGCTTGTTTATCAATTTGTAAAACTTGACGAAAATTCTTAATTGATTTTAATAATTGTTCCTTTCATATAGCTTATGGAGGAGTTCCCGCGACGCCTCCGTTGGAAGGTAATGTTCTGGAGATGGCAATAGCTGGTTCAAGGTATCACAGTCTTTTCATTTTTTTTTTTATAGAGAGTGTGGTATGTGCGTCATACCACATCTCTCAAACACAAAACGCTGGAACTGTCAGAAAAAACTGTATTTCCCTTTTTATATTATCCACAAGGATTCAATGAACAAAACGTCACTAATCTATCACTTTCGTTAGGGTCCGAGCCAAGGCTTAGTGCTTCCATTGGTCAAGCTAAAATTTCTTTCTTCTCTTATCTAACTTTTCATCTGACTTTTTAATTACACAGCTTTTAGATAATTAATAAACAACCATTTCCATTTATAGATTACAGGAATTAATTAATACCTGTTTTTATTTTAACTTACGTTATTTTTTTATTAAAATATTTTTATATTTCAATCTTGTATTTTTTTATTAAAAAAAATACGTTCAAATACTTTTTTTTTTTTTTGTTTATGAAAAAAAATATTTTTAAAGTTTAGCATCTGTGCGAATGTATATACGTTTAACAAACATTTTAATTTTAGCGTTTAGTTTTTTCCTTTTATTTGCGAACTTTTAAGTTTTTATTTTAAATTAATGTAACGACATATTTATATATCGTTACATATCAGTAAACTTCCTCAAAAAAACAAAAAACATTTAAAAAAAAAAAAAAAAGACTTTACTTAGTGTTAGTAATTACGTTACACAAATTTGTTATATATGAAATTTCAAAAGGACAAAACTTTTTTTTTTTAAAAGACAAAACAGTAATTACAAATATAATGATAAAAAAAAATTGACTGATGATTTCCTACTACCAGCTAAATTTCTGCCCCCTCCCTTCCAAGTTTCATTTCTTCTACCTTTAACTATTACTTAGGCAAGTTGAACGATTAGATTTTAATTTAACAAGACTTTTTTTTTTTTTTTTTAAAAAAATTATGATTTATAATTATTATTACGTTTTATTTATTAGTTTTTATTCCTCGAATTTATCTCTACATGTGCGCAATTTTTTCTTATTGGCAGCACTTTTTAAACAAAACTTCAACTGTAACTCCACATCAATACAACAAATATATTTATACTAATTTGAGAAAAAATATTGCGGGCATGATTTATTTTCAAAAATACTAGTGGTTTATTAAAGATAGAAAATTTCATCATCATCAATTCCCCTTCTCAGGGTCAATCTCTGAGGTAAGGCCCCATGTTGGGCGCCAATTATAACGATCTGAATGAAAGTGAAGATCGAATCTAACTGCAAAAACAATATCTGCAACTACCAGGGTGCCATCTAGGCATTTGAGCCTAGAAAAATTTATAAAGTAGGCAGATACGCGCTGTTAAAATTCCACTTTATTTAAATATTCTGATCGTTAGCCCAAGTCACTAGCTCAGCGGAGACGCAGAGATAAAAATCTATATCTTAATTTATATCTTAAATATAAAAGAATAAAAGCCACTGCCAGAAATTAACACATAAAAATATTTATTTACGCACATATAAAATCATTCTAAATTCGAGGAATAGGTTTAACATTTTTTTTTAGATTACTCTTTAATTGTACATTTACATAAATTTCAATGAGTTTTAATATTTTATTTAGATGGTCAAGTATGAATAGACTACATAGATCTGCATTTGAAAAGAAAATATTCTTCCCTGATTTAACCTTAGGCAACAAATTTCGCAGTCAAACCGGCATCAATCCATCTGATACATTTATGTATTCAATGTAGCATGAAAATACAACAGCACAAATATACTATACTGTCAGGAATGGACATCTGAACAGGATAGTTAGAGAAAACATTGACTCTTGTCCAATACAGGAATATGACGTCTGTATAGCAAGAAGAACAATAAAATAAAAACTCCATAGGAAGGGACCGTGATCCTTTTTGCCGACTTACAATCCCATCCATAGGCAAAGGGTTGGTGCAGTGTATTCAGCGATTCTGCACGTAGCGAAACTCATACTACATCTACTAATTACACAAATATATCCAATCCATTGACCCAATTCAACAACGACACAAATAACCCAAGATTACCCTCCCCTAATATAACTTTACAAATCTATACAGCCATTCACGCCCGACTTAAATTTAACATTGAAATACGTTCGCACAGATTTGTTTAAAAATGTTGGGTATAGATCGATTACATAGATTCCACGGTCAAAAACATTTCAAAATAAACATAAACGATCAAAATACAAAATTATTGATACCGACAATCGCAGAGGGAAACTTATAAGTAACCCAATAGTATTCACCATAAGATACTTGCGTTGTCACCAATAACTTAAAAGACATCCGAATAAATACATTTTAGATACTCACCGTAAGGTATCATTATTTATCGAATGTCTATATATTTTGATCAAATATGAAAACCAAAATATAATTAACCGCAAACGAATCCATGCAAGCGTCTATAAACAACTTAAATTTCATACATTTAAATAATCTTTACAATAAGAAAAAAAAATGGAAATGATGTTTATCAATCGGAAAACATATAAAATTAAACATTATTAATTTGATTTAAAAACTTACAAAAGTCAGATAAGAGTCCGTTTTAACATTTAAGTTGGCTTGTTTATCAATTTGTAAAACTTGACGAAAATTCTTAATTGATTTTAATAATTGTTCATTTCATATAGCTTATGGTAGAAGAGTCCAGGTTTCTGCTTTGGAATTCCCGCGACGCCTCCGTTGGAAGGTAATGTTCTGGAGATGGCAATAGCTGGTTCAAGGTATCACAGTCTTTTCATTTTTTTTTTATAGAGAGTGTGGTATGTGCGTCATACCACATCTCTCAAACACAAAACGCTGGAACTGTCAGAAAAAACTGTATTTCCCTTTTTATATTATCCACAAGGATTCAATGAACAAAACGTCACTAATCTATCACTTTCGTTAGGGTCCGAGCCAAGGCTTAGTGCTTCCATTGGTCAAGCTAAAATTTCTTTCTTCTCTTATCTAACTTTTCATCTGACTTTTTAATTACACAGCTTTTAGATAATTAATAAACAACCATTTCCATTTATAGATTACAGGAATTAATTAATACCTGTTTTTATTTTAACTTACGTTATTTTTTTATTAAAATATTTTTATATTTCAATCTTGTATTTTTTTATTAAAAAAAATACGTTCAAATACTTTTTTTTTTTTTGTTTATGAAAAAAAAATATTTTTAAAGTTTAGCATCTGTGCGAATGTATATACGTATAACAAACATTTTTAATTTTAGCGTTTAGTTTTTACTCTTATTTGCGAACTTGTAAGTTTTTATTTTAAATTAATGTAACGACATATCTATGTATCGTTACAATATATATATATATATTGTAGCAGTATATATATATACTCGCACATACATATAATCAATATGTATACATTATATTTGTATTCTTATTATATTTATAAAACATAAATATGTAATTTAGTAAATTAGTATTTTTCATTCTTTAAAATGAAAAACCATTGTTGAGAAAAGACAATTGACATGGTGATGACCTGTAAGTTCACATGCAGTTTATTGAATTAAAGGGAATGAAATTACCATAATGATTTAATATTGAATTGTAATGTAACAATATATAATTAATATGATATGCTTCAGCAAGCTCATGCAACTATATATAAATAATTTTTTTTAGAAGATTAATGTTTCTATTCTTTCAGCTATATCATCACAAAGACTTATATTGTGTTTGATTTATAATAACAGTGTATAAGATAAAATCTATATTTTTGAATGATTTAATACTTATTAGAAGAAAATTTTAATATTTCTTAAAGGAAAGTAATTTTAAAATTACTTAATTTGAATATATATTTATATTCTATAAAGATCATTCTAATTGGAATTCTAAATGTAAAGACTGTTTTTAAAAAGAACATTTTTTTATAAAAACTTCAACTAAATTAAATTAATGAACTTTACATTATAAGAAAAATGAAAGTGAGTAGAACGTTGATTTATCATGGGATATATAAAATGTGCTTGTCTAGTCAAATATATATATATATATATATATATATATATATTTGACTAGATATATATATATATATAATATACAAATCAATATATATATATATCAAAATACAGTACAATTTATATAAATTATATTCTTTTAGAAGTACTTTCGACTATACACTTTGTAGTCTTTATCAACTATATAACATTGAATAATCAAAACGAGACAACCTTTAACAATACCCATAGTTCAATTCAGATTTCTCACAATTCTGTTATCTTAACATTTGATGACTGGTGATTCATTAACATTTGACGATTTCTTGAAATCAACATAGCCTCTTTTATTTTACGTTTATTATGACAATGTTCAATTTGAATAATTTTCATATTTTTATAATAAAATTTAAATCCATGTTGACAAGATTTATTATGATCAAATATAACAGATGATGAAGGTTTATTTACATCAGTTCCATATTGATTCTCTTTTTGAATTCTATTATATAAAAGCATATGTTATTTTATTCTCTTCTCAAATGTACACTTAGCTTCACCAATGTATTGTACGCTGCATCCACATATCAATCTATATATAATAGAATTTTGATTAAACTTTATATATATATATATATATATATATATATATATATATATATATATATATATATATATATATATATATATATATATATATATATATATATATATATATATATATATAACAACTTTTGCCAAATGCCTTTAAAATTATATAGAATCTATATCTTCAAAATGGCATTATAATTGTTAATAAAAGAACTGGGTATAAAAGAAAATGCTATCTACATGCAAGGAGGAAACTAAACATAAACTTGATATCTCATATTATTTTCTTCAATGTATAACAACTAAGGAATTATGAATTGTATCTTTGAAGGATTTTCATTTGTGAATACAAGGAACATCTGGGACTATTGCATTAACTTTTATAAATACCATTTAATTTTTAAAAATTATAATTAGGAAACATTTATCTCATTTCCTTTATTATCGAATTCATTTCATTAAAGAAATGAATAAGAATAGAAGATTAATAATTTAAAATATTTTTATTTTTATTTATGTTTAATAAACATTTAGACATATGTTAAGAATTATTAATATGGGAAAGGCATGTAAAAATATAAAGGAATAGAGTGAAATTAGAAGTAAGAAATTAAATTATTTTTCAATTCACATACTATTATTTTTAATGACATGACACTACTTTGTTTGTACTAATCCAAATAGTCTAATAACCATTATGTATGATAAGAGGATAAATGATGAACATTGACATGAAATATATATTTTTATGTTAATAAACATAAATTATGTACAATCATTTTAATGAATGAAAACATTATATACAATTAATTGGATTATTATTTGTATAATCTATAATAGTGTTAATATTGTAGTCTTATTATTTAGATACTTATATTTTATATAAGTTATAAAATCATGTAGTGTTCTAAGTTAAAAATTATATCTACCATGGATAAATAGAATATATTGATATTTTTAATATAAGGAAGTAGATACATGAATAATTTTTATATATTATAAAATTTAAATTATTTATTTGTCAAATAAATAATTATGTTTTATATTAAATAAAATGAAGTCTTTAATTTGTTTTATTTATTTATTTGATTTTATAAGATAAGTACAAACATTTAATAAAATAGTCTTTATTGATTAATATATTAACTTCATGAAAACCATTTTATAGAGTTAGTGAGATTTATTATTATTATTATTATTATTATTATTATTATTATTATTATTATTATTATTATTATTATTATTATTATTATTATTATTATTATTATTATTATTATTATTATTATTATTATTATTATTATTATTATTATTATTATTATTATTATTATTATTATTATTATTATTATTATTATTATTATTATTATTACTCTTGTATATTGATAGGAACTCCTGAAGAGAGTCAATTGTTAAACTTCCCTAAGTTCGAAACCTGAGCATATGGTTAAGTCAATTAAGGTGAAAATTGATTGACATGGGTTAGATATAATAATTTATTATTAATAAATTATTTATTTGGAACAGATATAGTTTTATATCAAAATTAAATCACATCATTCATGGCATCCTATATGAAGACCTTAAATCTGACATAGTGAGATGTGACTATCTTAACTTATCTCATTGAGCGGGTGCATACCATTACAATATATATAAATCATATCAACTAAGTAAAATTCTGTCCATTTTCACTCACTATCCATAGATCCATCACAGCTTCTGGTTCTTTATTTCTGATCCTAAGGCATAGAGATGATTTTTTTTAAATGGAGAAAATATGCATGGATAATAACTTTGGCATATTTGAATCCAATTAATTTTATATTTAAATTCCAAATTTGTTTTAAACATATAAACATATCCAAGCTTTTAAAATCATAGATATCATTAACACTGGCTTTAATTTTTTTTATTGACAATAATGTGCAATAATAATTCCTTTAATGACACAATCCAATTACAATCAAGTAAAGAATAAATACAAGCCTTTTTTTCTTTTCAAATTCCAATAATGAAGTTTAAATTGCTTAATATCACTCCTAAAATGAGTTAATTGATCTTGTAAAATTCATTGATCTGAATTATGACATCCATTAACAGATAATGGAGTTTATATCCATTAAAAATTAATAAATGAATTTTGGAATTTTTACCCATGGAATATTGTTACATAGCTAACATTCTTCTTTCACATTCTTGCAATTTTCCATGGAATTTCATCAGCAAGATGCCCTAATTGAATGGACAGATAGTTTAAAATTATAAACTTCCTTACTTGTATAAATTAATCACCTAAATAATGAAATTTAACAAATTTTCAAAGGCAGATCTAAACATATCTGTTATGACAATGATAAAATTACAAGAACTCCCAAATTATAGTGCCTTCCTTATATTTATGATATTCTTGATGATGTCACTGTTGTTACAGTGAGAGTTGGAAATTGCTCAAATTTTACTAAATAAAGAAAACTTATTCAAAAAATTTTTGCCTCCAATTAATAAGTGAAATGGATATTTTAAAATAAGTGGACGCAATAAAAATAAAATATTGTTTTACAAGTTATTTTTCATTTTAAACCTAAATAAAAAATTTCTATTGTAATTCCAATACATTTTAATGGATATAAATATTTCTAAATATATTTTTTAATAATATTTTTATATATCTAATTTATAAATAACATATATGTAACATAAAACATTTAATTTTATAATAAGTGTTGCTATGGTGATTGTAATAACATTAATTGAAATGTGTTATACTTAATAATAATATTGATTCTCATCAAGTGATATTTTTATCAACTTAACTATTTACAAAATTGATCACAACGGATATATAAATTGATGTTAAATGTTGATAATAAATATTGTTTGAATAGTATAATTGTCATAGTTAACTGGTTAATATTTACACTTCACCATCTCCAGTATCTATAGATCAAGTTAAATAAAAATTTAACAAGATCAACAAACCTATACACCCCCCCCTTTTAAATATTGTGGCATACAGCACCAATGATCTTTATCCATATGAATAATATTTACCTTAAAACTAAAAAGTTATATTCACAATGATTCTTTATCTTAGATGTGTCCAATTTAAATAAATTATCAATAAAATTTAAATTCTACAGTGGAGGACTGAGACACCTAAAGCTATTTTATTCAATTTGTTCATTTTAAAGAAGATATATCAGGGTTTTTCCCATGTTAAAAGAAATTTCAGTTTGGTAAATTAAATTTTACAGTGACTTATCTAAAGTGTTTATTATATTATTTTCACATTTTAGCTATAATCCTGCTTCAATTCTTAATAGTCTTATCAATTTGTTGTGGGTAAAAATCATATTTGTAAGTATATTATGATATTCAGCACCAGATAGTGGAATAATTCACTATTCAATTGATTATGATTATAGAAAATCACTAGACTATAAATGTAATGATGCAAAGTATTTGCTTTCTATAGTGATAATGATATCTTTGTTTTTGACTGGTCACATTATGATAGGTTGAAGAGAAAGATTATTATTTAAAATAAGATCAGTCTATTGAATGGCATTTTAATACTCCTTACATTTTTTGAGTATAAATCGACAGGTGTTTTTATGGAAAAAAAGAACTTTCAGCACTGATTAATTTATTATTGATGAAGTGAGGGTATAAAAACAATATTTATAATATAGACAGATAGAGGATGGTAGGGCATAAGTTTGAGAATAGTGTTACATTTATCTGAGAGATAATTTATATTGTAAAGATCAAGATGATAATGTTTATTGTGATATCAGGATGATAGCATAAAGTGATGATGATGTTTTGATATAGATATAAGATTTTAAAGGATATGAAAAGTGTTGTTTGGTAGATTATAATTCTTTCCCAGTAGCATATTTGTTGTGGAAAAGATGTTAATATTCAAGTTTTAAAAAATATTTTTGAGAAAAATGTGATAACTGTAATGAGTTAACCAGTTGGTAATCGAAAAGAGTTTCTATGGGGAATTGATTCTCTTTACAATGAATCCCTGTGATGTTGAAAAGCAATATAGGCAGGATGATAAATTGAATCAAGGAAAACAAAGAAAGTGTGTAAATTGTAAAGCTTATTTGATGTTTTCTCTTTTAAAATAAGTGGATTGTTAATAAACTGGAAATTGAAGTAATTATTATTGTAATCTATTGGATTTACTTTAATAATGGAATTGCTTAATTTTATTTTATTAACGTTCATTTTCATAGATCTAATTATGATAGTGGTTTAAATATAAGAGATTAGCCGTTTGTTGTTATGTTTTGTTGTTTGGATTGAAATATTGTTATTTGATTCTTTGCTTACTTTACATTTTTAAATTAAAGCTCACTGATCGTTTTATGGGATTTGTTAACGGTTTATGGATCTCCAATCCCAAATAAAAAATAATTGTTTTGGAGAAGGCGCTAATATATCACTTAGACTTTTTTGTATTAAATGTTTTTCTTTGTTTGTATTAAAATGTGTTTCTTAAAAAGTCAATTGATATATTTAAGATTATAGTTGGCATAAAGAAGAAAGAATAGTATTTTGACTGAGATATGATCGTTTTGTTGTATTTACATTTTGTTTTCCTTCTATAAGTTTAATTTTTATTTTTTATAACTGATTGAGTAATTTTCATAAAATAAAATCTGATTATTATCTGTGAGGAGGGATAATAATTAAATTTTGATTTTGATTCACTGTTTGAATAAATGATTAAGAGATTGTTTGTTTTACACACTTGTTCAGGATTTACTGGACCTGATTATTTTTAGATATGACTATTGTTATTTAACTTCGGAGAGCTTCGACCCGGCCCGGCGTTTGAACCTGAAAATTTAAAGTGGCAGTCGTAAAAAAATTTTTTTTTTTTTTTTTGATTGGTCTTAGCCCATGTCCAGCCCAGTGGAACAGCGAGATTAAATAATATAATATCTTATCTAATTAGATGTCAACATTAAAAAATAAATAAAATAAGCCACTGCCAGTAATTAATCCTACAAACATTTATTTATGATATATATAAGATTTAAAATTATTTTAGTATTAGTTTTAATTTTAAATTATTTTTATTGATTTTGATTTAATTTAATTTAATTACTATTATATTCTAATTTTACATTTTAATTAAGTTAAAGATGGGTTATAAAAGTTGTTTATATGTTGTATAGATGGTTATAGATTATTAAAAAATTTATAGTAAAAAAAAATATAAAATATTGATAGAATTGGGAAATTTATAAGTAAGTAGTATTCACATAAGATACTTGATTGCATTTAAAGATGAATAAATAATTTTAGATATGTAAGGATTTATTTTGAATTTATATATTTTGTAAATATGAAATAAATATATTAAAAATATGAAGGTTATAAAAATTAAATTTAATGATTTTATTTAGGGTGAGATGAATAGAGATAAATTTGTTTTAAAATAAAATTCTATCCTATTTATTAGACTAAATTGTAGTAAATTAATTTTGATATATGATGTATTAATGTAATAATATGGAGAAAAGTTAGGAAGAAATTTTTATGAGATAGGAATATTAATCTATTGCAAAGAAGAGAATAAAAAAAAATTAGAAAGGAGGATAATTATAATTCTTTAAAAGAAGTGTGGGATGGGATTTGTGAATAATATTATTACATATATATAATATTGCAATTTAAAAAAATAATAAGATTACTAATATATTTAAAATCTATAATTTTAAGTTTATAGTATATTTTAATTTATGAAAGAAATTAAATAAATTAAGAAAAATTAAATAAATGGAAATGATTTTAAAATAAATAAAAAATATAAATAAATTTTATATTTAGTGTAGAAATATTTGTAAATTAAATTATAGGAAAGTTTAAAATTTAAATTTTAGTGTTTTAATTAATATTGTTGTTATATTTTATAAATTTTATTTAGAAATGTTATTTTAAGTTGTGGTTGAATAGTTAAATTTGATGTTGTTCTGAATATAGAAAAGATTTTATTTATTTTATAAAATAAGGATTGAAGATTTTTAATCCTTCTTCATTGCTAATATTGTAATTAAATATAAATAATATAATATAATTTAAATTTTTTTTATATTAATGTGAAGGATTGAATTTAATTATGATGATGTCTTTGTGGTTGATTATAGGGATTTTTTTATTTGTAAATTTTTTGTTTTCTATTGATGTGTTTTTAATTTAATAAGTTTTAATTTATAATTAAATTTATCATTTCATTTTGATTAATTAATGTTTTAAATAAAGATTATTTAAAGATAAATTTAAAGATATAATTTATCTCAAATTTTTAAGTTTTTGTTTTTAAATATTTTCTATTTTTATAAGTTTTATTTTAATAATTTTTTATATTGTGGTTTAATATATGTTTAAGATGTATTTAATTTATTTTTAATTTAAAAGAAAATTTTAAATGAATTTAATTTTTTATTTTATAAAAAAAAAATGATATATTACTTGGATTTTCATTTGTGACTAATTGAGACTATACGTTTATAATTTTAATTTGTTTAGATGTATTTTCAGTGCATTGATTCACATGTGATAGTTATGATTTGGTACATTGAAGCGTTTTGTGCCTTTTTATTCCAAATAAATGCATAATCTATTAGGACCATCTTTGGTGGGAAGGAATCTGGCTTTGCAAAAAGAAGCACGGTTTTAGAATATGTTTAAAATGATTATTACAAAAATGAGTGAAGGGCATAAAGTGATGGAATGTCTACTGCAGTGTTTTTATTGAAGATAATAGTAAATCGTAGTTGATAACTAACACATATATTCATAGAATTGTTTGGTATTATTTAGCTGTGGATTGCATTCAAATAGTTGCACATACACTTATTTATGTTTCTTATAGAATTCTATGAATGACTTTGCTGTTGAATCATATGTCATTTTTATTATAAGTATATTTTTCAATGTCAATTAAACTTCTGTTTCATTCATCTCTGAATTTAGAAGCATAATAAATACTTTGACATTTTATATTAATTCTGTCAGATTTGTTAAAATGTTTCACATATAAGAAAAAAAAGAGTGATAGTGTGAATCTTCTTACTTTGATAATTACATTAGTTGAGTAGAATGCTTGGCGGAATTCAGAATTCTACTTTAATGCTGAGAAGAACAATCCAATGAATTGTTATCCTATTTGTTTTTAAATATGGAATTATATGATTTCACTTTAATATATATTTTCTACAGCTGTGAAGACTTACTATTGCTTCACAGAGTCTGAAATATAAGTAACTTTTCAGTAACTATTTCTGTTCTGGATAAACATATGGGAAACATAACTTACTCAGTCACATCACCTCATAGAGATGAATAAAGCTTAAGTACCTCAACAAAGAACCTTGTGACTTTACACAATGTCAAAGAGAGCAATGGAATTATCACATGTCTAATATGCAGCCATCTTGATTTTTATTATAATTAAATTAGAACTTTGTTAGAAAACAATAAAACAACTTAGTAAACGTTTATTTACCATTTAATAATATATTTAGAATTATTCCTTTAAATAATTTTATGTTGTAAATTTACTTATTATAAAATAAATTAAAAACAGATTTACTTTTCTCAAACAATCAAACAGGCATGCACAAATAATTTATTGTGTTTGTGTGTATAGTTGATATTGTAGAATTTAATTCAAATTTTATTTATGATCACATAAATCACAAGTAATCAACATGTTTTTCTAATTTTTACTTATTATGATACAGATTATTGGAAACTGCTTAATATTCACAATAAAATAGCCACTTACACACACACACACGCACACACACACATATATATATATATATATATATATATATGAACGGTAAACACCCCTTATGAGTATACTATATGTAAGTTACAAGTCATTTTAATGGCAAAAACCATAATATAATATCTTTATTAATCAATAGCACATTCGATTAAGTAATAATCCTTATTACCTGTAAAGTACAATTCAAAACAAAACAACACTCTCCATATAATAGTGCCATCTTGCACTAACAAGACAATCAATGGATCAGAACGTGCATAAATCTATCTAGTGCCTACTCATCATATCCCCAGACTAGTTTCTGGCTTGTGGCCTTCATCAGTGAGGAGCCTTGGATCTGAGAGCACTGCACCTAGATCTTAGGATCTAATGCAACCCTCCAGCACCCACCTTTTAACTCTTTTAACTACAAAACTATGAGAATGAAATTGAAAACACTATTAATATTTTCAATCCAAGCTCAATAGCTTATATAGTCATATGGGTCTGAACTCAATTCAGTACCCATACATTTTGGTGTCTTTGGCTCTTTAACAACCATATCCACCACTATCCTATTAGGCAGGATTGGTGTTAGATCGGAAGAGCATCACATGATCACTATCTCATACTAGCACAATAATTGTTATTGAACAATTCAAAACAAAACAACACTCTCCATATATTAGTGCCATCTTGCTAACAAGAGAATCAATTTATGAGAGGCTTGTGCATAAAATCCCTATCTAGTGCCTACTCACTGATGAAGGCCACAAGCCAGAAACTAGTCTGGGGATATTGGATGATGCAGAAGGTTGTGCATAAAATCCACTATCTAGTGTATCACTGATGAAGGCACAAGAGAAACTAGTCTGGGGATATTGGATGAGTAGGCACTAGATAGAGATTTATGACAAGCCTCTGGATCCATTGATTGCTCTTGTTAGCACAAGATGGCACTACTATATGGAGAGTGTTGTTTTGTTTTGAATTGTTCAATAACAATTATTGTGCTAGTATGAGATAGTGATCATGTGATGTTTAGTGGTTTACCTGTAAAGTAATATGGATGTTTATTATCATGGATTTTTCATGAATCGAGTATGTCAGTATTTACTGCTTCTCTATTTATTATATTATTTTTTAAATTTATTTATCAATACTCCTTCCTTAATCTTCCTCTTTTTATGATTTTTTCTTCCATTAGTATTTTTGTATCATTTGCAGTATAAGTAAATTTATAATTACAACATTTTTCATGGTACTAAGGCATAAATCATTTAATAAATACAAATTGAACATGTAAACTTTCAATATTTATCTTATTAATCTTTATAAAATTAAGAATATTCATTTGAGTAATAACTTTATTTTCGTAATCAGATTTTAGTAGCAAACGCATTCTTAAATCTTTGCCTTTTTTACACACACAAGATTATTATCAAATGGAAATTTTTTAAACTTAGAAATTTGTACATTCCAATTACTATTTATTGTATATTTGAAATTCTTTTCTTTTACTTTTTCAACTAAATTGTTGGCAACCCTTCAATCACATTTAATTACATTCAAGGAAATTTCAACAGCAGATTTCAATTCCATATCACTATCTTTTCATTGGCCACCAACATATTTTGCACCAAGATTTAAAATATATTTTTTTCTTGAAACTTGAGATACACACCAGACAAATAAACAAAATTATTATCATGAAACTTATTTTTAAATTCTTTTTTAAACAAAATGTTAATTTTTTTATTAGATTTCTTACATAGTCTCTCATAATATTGCTCAAAAACAGTTGAGAATTACTCTTAAAATTAAACCAGTCATTTCAATTATGCAAATCAAGCAAATGATTTAAACTTTTTAAGTAATGCCTTTTATCAAAAATTAAATATTTGCAAGATGAAATACGTAGCACAATCATTTTTAAATAGCATATCGAATTCAATGACAACTTGCAAGCCATATTAAATTTTATTTGACACCGATTTGGAAAAACTTTTAACATTTTATAGTTATAAAGAAACTGCAATTTGCATTTTAAAGCAGTTATTTTGTAAGTTACTTTTCTCCATTCTTTGATAATCCACATATCATTTGTAGAACTGATTTTTTTATATATATATATATATATATATATATATATATATATATATATATATATATATATATATATATATATATATATATATATATATATGGTCAGAGAGATCATAATAGAGTCTTACCATATCTGCACTACAGGGTGCTACCAGGCTGATTTGCACCTGGAAAATTTATTTAGTAGGCAGATACATGCTGTTAAGATCTAACTTTTGCATATATATTTTATTCTGACCATCAACTCTTGCCACTAGTTCATGGAGACACAGAGATTAAAATAAAACTGCTTAAAAGAAATATATTAATATAAAAAAAATGAAATAAGCCACTGCTAGTAAGAACACACAAAAAACATTTATTCACGCACATATATAAACATTAAAATTGAGGAATAACATTTAATTTTTGATTGATTATTAATTTTTAAATTTAAATTATTATTTTAAACAGTCCAAATAGATTGACATTTTATAAAAGTTGGTTTTAAAATATTGAGTATAGATAGGCTACATAGATTACTCAGTTAAAAACATTTCAAAACAATCGTTCAATCTCAGACTAAAAGTTTGCAGCCAAACCAATGCTTACTTCCAGATATGTAGTTGCAACCAATGCAATATGAATATGCTAGCATAAACCCACACTGACAGGAATGTGCATCTGACAGCATGATATTATTTGAGGACATGATCCTCATTCAGTACAGGAATGTGTCTGTCTGGCAAAGAAATCATGTATATAAAATAATAAAAAAATGCTACATATGGGGGAGAGCGGTCTTACTGCTTATTTATAGGCCCCATCCATAAAGCTAAAAAGGGGTCAATGGCACAGGAAATATGTCTGTGTCCATTGCAAAACAATGATTACATCTTTGGGTCATGCATTCAATTGGGCTTTGCCCTGTATGCTAAACATGCTTCAGATTACATTGATATAAACACCCATATATCCCTCCACCATCATCGACCTAACTATGAGACAAATAGCCAGAAATTAAAACCCATTGAAAATAAGCATAAATGATTAAAATATAAAGATATTGATGTAATTGCAGAGGGAAATTTACAAGAAACCCAATGGCATTCATCATAAGATGCTGCATTGACACCAACAACTTAAAAGATATTCAAGTAAATACATTTTTAGATACTCAACATGAGGTATTATATTTACTGAATATCTATATATTTTAATCAAATATGAAAATAAAAAAATAATTAAATGTTAACGAATCTATGCACTTATCTATACCCAATTTAAATTTAATGCATTTAAATAATTTTGTTAATAACTATTAAAAAAATGGAAATGATTAAATCAGCAAACTCAAATATTTAAAATTAATCATTAATAATTGATTTTGAAATCTTAAGTCAGATTAAAGTTCATTTTAAAAATTAGGTTTAGCTTGTCAAGTCTTAATGGAAGTTCTTAATTACTTTTTTAAAAAAAAATTAAATTCATATCTTACAGTAGAAGAGCTCTGGTTTCGTGCTGCCAATTCCCACGAATACTTTATTAGTTATAATTTCATGAAAGACTGGTCTGTTGTTCATACTGTAGTTTTCAGTCCGGAGGCTGCCATAGCTGGTTCAATCCTGGTACTATTTAATTGCGATACCCATATAATTCAGGATCTGCAACAGTATCATTCATAATTCAACAGTCATTTCATTTGAAATAAGAAAGAGAGGGTGACAAGTGCATCTTATCACCTTCTCAAAAAAAATCAAGCTGGAACTGCTTTAATTTGAATATTTTCTCCTTTTATACCAATCATGCAGATTCATTGAACATAGTTTCCTGTTACAATCATTTTCATTAAGGTCCGAGCATTAGATTGCTGCTTCTATTGGACATCTTTTTTGTTCTCTTATCTATATCTTCAATCTGACTTATTTATATGAGAGCCTCAAGGGCTAGTTTGCTTTTTGTTTAATTTATAAAACAATCATTTCCATTTACTGAGATTACATAGGAATCTTTTAACAAAAATATTTTATCTTTAGATCTTGCACTTTTTTTTATAAAAAAGTATGTTCAAATACTTTTTTTTTTATTTAAAAAAAAAAAAAAACTTTTAAAGTTTTAATTCCAACTGTGCAAATATATATACATTTTACAACTCTTTTAATTTTAGCTTTTAGTTTTTATTTTAATTTTAAATTAATGTAACGGCATATTATATACCATTACAATATATATATATATGGTTTTGATTTTAATTATAGTAAGTAAAAATATTGGAAACTGAAAGAAATAATAATAAAAGAAAAAATAAAGAAGTAATGTTAATATATAAATACAAGCAAAATTTAATTAATAGGCAAAAAGCAAACATTAAGATCACAGAATTATAGGAAAGTTGACATCTTGGAATTATGGAAAACCTGACATTTTAAAAATATTAGTTGTCAAAAACTACAATGATAGTTGAAACCACTTCTACGTGACGGTTAGAGTTATATTTTTATAAATTTTCAAATACTGTATTTTCTAATATTTATTTATAAATTTACGTATATTATTTTGAAGAAATATAGATATCTATTTGTAATATTATATATTTTAGTTAATATATGGATAAGCATGTATTTTCATTAATGGAATAAATAAATCCACAGACCCATATATATATAGAAATGGTAGATCTGATTCAGATTTGCTGTTTCACAGTCTGACTCACCTATTTATTTATTTATTTTACTAATGTTTGCTTTTTTTATTATTCTAAAAAAAAATATTTAAACATTTTTTTAACTATCCTGAATAAATCCTAAAATTTATTTTGGATCATATATATATATATATATATATATATATATATATGATCCATGTATATATATATATATATATATAGATATATACAGTGTATAGTACATATATATATATATATATATATATATGTACTAACACTGTTATTCCATTTTTATTATTAAAAAGAAATAGATTCAAGTAATAAATTTTGAATTTTTTTATATATTTTATATATGTATGTTTAAAATGCTTTATTTTTAGTTCAAGAATCGAAGATGGCCTTTTGGAAAGATTTGTACTTTGATTAGAAGTTTAAAATAAATGTTTAAATTAAAAACATTGATAAATTACCAAAATCCATTCACTGTGGAATCTCTATTCATTAATTAGTAGAGATTCTACATCGTTATCTAAAATAAAAATGAACATAAAATTATATTGAAATTTGTTGATCCTTATCGGGGTACAAACTTTCTAAAATTAGAATAAAGGCATAATTGCTATTGTTTTAACATTAAAAATGATCCGACCCATCAGAAATTGAATACGAGTAGGAAGTTATAAATAGTGGTCCTTTTTTTGAAAAAAAAAGGAGACCAGACAGAGAACAGACATAAAGAAAGTTGTAGAAGTCTGCACACCATGATGATCAAGTAGTAAAAGGTAGATCTCTGCCCTTTTCTTCCTGAGACCTGAAAGTCATCCCTTATGCTGCTGTCTACCTGCTGTCAAAGAAGCCATCTGCCACCAACATTTGCCCATAGAACTTATCCTGTGGAACTCCAAGGAAAATGCTGAAGAGCTTGAATACTTCCATCAAGATGTTTCAAACTATTATCATAAGAATATTAATGTAATTTCATAAATCTTTAGAAAAAAATGTCAAAAGTTATTATTGATTGAAAATCCTTTAAACTGATTCTTTGACCATTTTCTTTTAAATTATAATGTTTCATTAACTCAAGCTCACTATAATTTTCAATTTTTAATATATATATATATATATATATATATATATATATATATATATATATATATATATATATATATATATATATATATATATAAAGAGGTTTATTTAAACTTCTTTGAAACATTTTTCCTAGCAAGTGCAACTTAAGGTATTATGGATCATTAGTAAGAATGGTTCCATCTTGCTATTAAAAGGTGTGAAGGGTGCCTTGACAGCAATTGAGAAAAATTGGGGTATATTTATTGTGGATGTGTTGGGGGGTTTGGGTGGAAACTAAATTAATTTTCCCAGATTAGTGATTCTTATTATTCAAAAATGGGCAATTTAAAAGTATTGCATTAAAAATGTTTTAGATGACTATTTATTAGTTGTTATAGTGTTATTTATGTTTAAGAGGTTTTATTGTAACAATATTTATTCGTAGTAAGTTGCAATCTTTAAGTGTATATATTCAATGGATCATTAGTAAGAATGGATTTCCATTCTTGTATTAAAAGGTGTGGGTTGAAGAGTTAGAAATATTGGTTGTATATTTATGTGAATGTTTAGGGGTTATGGTTGGAAAAATATATATATATATATATATATATATATATATATATATATATATATATATATATATATATATATAATTGAATATGAATTTATTTATTTGTTTTATATTAATTTTTAGCATGAGATTATTTCATGCTTTGATTTTTTTTTGTATTTCGACAAGCTTCATTGGTGGGGACTTAAAGATAGTAATTTTCTAAGAGATCAAATTATGTTTTATTAGGGAAAGGGAATTTTAACAAAGAACGATTTGATTTTAAAAGTAAAGTAAGTTGATCTATTTTTGCGAGTGAGGTTATGTCGAATATATATATTTCTAAACTAATCTACTGTAATTTCAAATAAATTTATTATAGATTTCCCAGAATGAGATTCTATTATTATATATTTGTGTAATTCAAAACAGAATAAAATATGCTATAGATTTTTGACCTAGTAACAGCGCCACTGGATAGCGTCAGTTAATTATCTTGTTTTTTTTTTTAAGTTAGGAAAGAGGGAAGGGGGGATTTATTCGAGAAATAAATTTCCTTATTTCTATATGTATGTTTTTTTGTACATTAAATATTTATATAAAGTGGTTGGTTATGCAGGTTGGTCTCTATGCAGTATTAGATCATTTTAAGGCTATTTAATTATAATTCATTGATATTTAACAATTATAATATCTCAGATTACTAAAGAATGCTTGGAGTATCATGGACAGACCTAAAATGGTCATTCATTTGGTGTTTCAGAGGTAGCTTCCAGTTTTACATATGTCTGTTAATTGGATAGCATGGGTGAGGTAGAGTTGGTTTGTCAGCATAATTCGTAAGGCAGATATGAGGGCTCTCCATAAGTCCTATCTCCTATCAGTATATGGACACAACATGTGGACATATCAATTTCTCTTTTATTCTTCATTGGTATAGGCCTATGGGTGTCCATAATCTGGCCTGTGTCTTCTTACTTATGTTTCTTTTCTCCTTTGCTTTCATATATTTATTAATCCAACATTGTTCTGCTTTTCTTTTGCCTATCTAATATGTAAGCCATAGGGAAATAGATTCTACTTAAGGATCTTCGATCTGAGTAATCAACTATCTTGTTTGTTTTCATAATTAGTTAAAATCGTTTTACTTTGGCTAATTCATGTTATATTTTATTATAGGTTTGATTTTAGTTATAAGTCCAACTAAAGTGGCTTGTTTGCTTGATAATTAACTGATCTATTTTTTTTTTGTTATAACAGCTTATAGTTTTAATCACTGTAAAGTTAGTTATAAGCTATTCCAGCAAGGTCCACTAATGTCATCAAACATTAGTTATTTGAAATCTAAATTATTATTTTTTTATAAAGAGAAATAAAATCTTTTTTTTTTCTTTTATATGTTAGTAGAGTAAGACGTCAAATTAGTCTTATTATAATTGTCTATTTAATTAATGTCTTTTTCAATAGAAATGTTTTTTTTAAATCTTGTATAAAAAATTCATGAAAATAGTCATTCTTATATATGTGCATTAGGTTGATGTTTAAACCTGCCGCTATATTACAAGCTTGTACTAAATGGGCTTGGGGAATTGTAAAATCCGTGATCATTTAATTATAAAATTATTTTTGTCTCATTTTAAAAAAAAAATAACTATAACCAAAAGTAAAAATATATAAACTAAACAATGTAAAAGATAACCACTAATATAAATTCTTCAGAAATTTGTATGATTTATAAAGTTAATTTAAAGATTGTATTTTTGTTTTTTTGTTTTTAGAGCTTGAGTTAAAGATTAATGTAAAATGCTAAATGATTTTTAAATATACGTAAAACTAAAACCCAACTTCCAGTGTTTCTCGAATCATTTTATTTACTTTTATTTTTAATAAATTTTGATTTTTAAATATATCTCTTAATCAATCACCCAAGTTCTCATTTAAATATAATAAAAATTTTAACTCATGCTTTAAGACCCAGCTGCCGGCACGGTGAAAATAAAGGAATTCGATTGTATTGTTGAGAAAGGCTATTGATTAGATCTTTGACCTGGGGATATAGATAAATAGGGCAGAATCCACAATGTACCTGATTTATATATCTTCTACATGGTCGGACTCGAGGTACTTTACCTTATTCAGGAGTTTGTTGGATCTATGTGTGTTTTTTGACCGGTACAATATATATATATATATATAGACACAATGAACATTCATTTTTTCACTATATTAAAGAAATATCATGATAGATTATTTACACTTATCTATTAGAAAGATAAAAATCCTAATTAAAAAGCAATTGTACTAATATATATGTATACAAGTATTGAATTCAATGTCCGTGCATTGTATATCATTATACACAACTTACACCAAGTAAACATTGTAATGACCTAATGTCAAACCAGGCACTAGGTAACCAAGTGTAAAAGATGAATGCATAATTTTACTATACAATTTTATTTATTTATAATCAATATAATATAAGCAACAATACCATTCACACAGTGATAGAAAGGGAAATAAAATGCGAGCATACTAAACAATGGAAGCCGAGTCCAGTATAAAAACAGACCCAGTTAATTTCCATAATCTTTTACTATTTTTCAAAGAATGTAAAAGCTGTATAACAACATCCTCAGAAGATCGAATGTTTGAATCTTAGAGTTCATGGATGGCTTTTTTGACCACTTCACATTATTTGCTTAATATTTGTAATGTGAATTACAAGAAACTACAGCCTATATTTAAACAGAAAGAATTGTAATAGAGTTTTGCAGTTGGATAAAATAATTTAATTGATTTAAATAGTCATTTAAAATAATAAGAACTATGCTATTCTTCAACAATAGATAAAATAACTAAATAGAATGTCATCAGAATATATATATATATATATATTATAACGATCGAAATGTAAGTGGAGATCGAATCTAACCGCAAAAACAATATCTGCAACTACCAGGGCACCATCTAGGCATTTGAACCTAGAAAAATTTATAAAGTAGGCAGATACGCACTGTTAAGATTCCACTTTATTTAAATATTCCGATCGTTAGCCCAAGTCACTAGCTCAGCGGAGACGCAGAGATAAAAATCTATAAATTTTTATATCTTAAATATAAAAGAATAAAAGCCACTGCCAGAAATTAACACATAAAAATATTTATTTACGCACATATAAAATAACATTTAAATTTTGAGGAATAAGTTTAACATTTTTAGATTTTTTATATTACTCTTTAATTGTACATTTACATAAATTTCAATGAGTTTTAATATTTTATTTAGATGGTCAAGTATGAATAGACTACATAGATCTGCATTTGAAAAGAAAATATTCTTCCCTGATTTAACCTTAGGCAACAAATTTCGCAACCAAACTGGCACCAATCCATCTGATACATTCATGTATTCAATGTAGCATGATACGACAACACAAAATACTATACTGTCAGGAAACGTACATCTGAACAATAAGTAGAAATAGAGAAGACATTGACTCTCCACCAACAGGAATGTGACATCTGTTGGCAAGTAGAACAATAAACAAAAAACTCCATAGGAATGGACTGCGGTCTTCTGCCGACTTACAAACCCATCCATAGGCAAACAGAGGGTGTGTGGCGTATATCTATAATCCTGCCCGTAGCGGACCTCATACTACATCTACTAATTACACAAATATATCCAATCCATTGAACCAATTCAACTACGAAATGAATAACCTAAGATTACCCTCCCTTAATATAACTTTACAAATCTATATAGCCATTCACGCCCGACTTAAATTTAACATTTAAATACGTTCGCACAGATTATTTTTATCCACTTTGTTTTATAATGTCGAATATATATCGGCTGCACAGATTCCACGGTCAAAAACATTCCAAATTAAACACAACCGATCAAAATACAAAGTCAATCGATAACGTCAATTGCTGAGGGAATACAGGAGACCCTTTGGTGTTCATCATAAGACACCGCAGTGATATCGTTGACTTATATATTCTAATCGACTGTGAAAACCACAACATAATCAACCGCTAACGAATCTATGCAACGTCTATACCCAACCTTAAATTTCCTCATTTAAAATTTAAACAATAAATCTTAATACAAATAAATAATAAATGGAAATGATTTTTTTTTTATCAAACGCAAACATATATAATATTACACATTATCAATTGAGTTGACACATAAGTCAGAGAAAAGTTCTTTTTATAAAATTTAAATTAACTTATCAATCCTTAAAGTTCTTAATTAATATTATGATTTTAACAATCGTTCAGTTCTATTGCTTACGGTAGACGAGTCCATGTTCCCGTTGGCAATTCCCACGGAGACTTTCCTGGAAGACCGGTCTGATATTTTGGAGGTAGCATTAGCTGGTTCTGTTCTGGTATCACAGTCTTTGCATTTTTAAAATAAGTGAGTGAGGACGACAAGTGCGTCTTGTCGCTAGACTCACCAAAATCAAGTTGGAAAAACTGACTGGAACTCAATATTTTTTTCTTTTTATAGTCCTCCTATGGATTCCATGAACAAAAACGTCACTGTTCTGTTTTTTCGTTATGGTCCGGGCCTTTATTTGCTTCCATTGGTCAAGCTAAAATCTCTTTCTTCTCTTATCTAACTTTTCATCTGACTTTTTAATTAAACAGCTTTTAGATAATTAATAAACAATCACTTCCATTTATAGATTACAGGAATTAATTAATACCTGTTTTTATTTTAACTTACGTTATTTTTTTATTAAAATATTTTTATATTTCAATCTTGTATTTTTTTATTAAAAAAAATACGTTCAAATACTTTTTTTTTTGTTGTTTATGAAAAAAATATATTTAAAGTTTAGCATCTGTGCGAATGTATATACGTTTAACAATATTTTAATTTTAGCGTTTAGTTTTTTACTTTTATTTGCGAACTTTTAAGTTTTTATTTTAAATAAATGTAATGACATATTTATATATCATTACATATCAGTAAACTTCCTCAAAAAACAAAAACATTAAAAAAAAAAGAATTTACTTAGTGTTAGTAATTACGTTACACAAATTTGTTATATATGAAATTTCAAAAGGACAAAACTTTTTTTTTTAAAAGACAAAACAGTAATTACAAATATAATGATAAAAAAAAAGTTGACTGGTGATTCCTTACTACCAGCTAACTTTCTGCCCCATCCCTTCCAAGTTTCTTTTCTTCTACCTTTAACTATTACTTAGGCAAGTTGAACGATTAGATTTTAATTTAACAAGACTTTTTTTTTTTTTTAAAAAAAAATATGATTTAGATTTATTATTATGTTTTATTTATTAGTTTTTATTCCTCGAATTTATCTCTACATATGCACAATTTTTCTTACTGGCGGCACTTTTTAAACAAAACTTCAAACTGCAACTCCACGTCAATACAACAAATATATTTATACAATTTCAGCAAAAAATTTACGGGCATGATTCACTTTTAAAATTCTCAGGGCACTCGTGATTTATTAAAGATAGAAAATTTCATCATCATCAATTCCCCTTCTCAGGGTCAATCTCTGAGGTAAGGCCACACTTGGGACGCCAATTATAACGATCGAAATGTAAGTGGAGATCGAATCTAACCGCAAAAACAATATCTGCAACTACCAGGGCGCCATCTAGGCATTTGAACCTAGAAAAATTTATAAAGTAGGCAGATACACGCTGTTAAGATTCCACTTTATTTAAATATTCCGATCGTTAGCCCAAGTCACTAGCTCAGCGGAGACGCAGAGATAAAAATCTATAAATTTTTATATCTTAAATATAAAAGAATAAAAGCCACTGCCAGAAATTAACACATAAAAATATTTATTTACGCACATATAAAATAACATTTAAATTTTGAGGAATAAGTTTAACATTTTTAGATTTTTTATATTACTCTTTAATTGTACATTTACATAAATTTCAATGAGTTTTAATATTTTATTTAGATGGTCAAGTATGAATAGACTACATAGATCTGCATTTGAAAAGAAAATATTCTTCCCTGATTTAACCTTAGGCAACAAATTTCGCAACCAAACTGGCGCCAATCCATCTGATACATTCATGTATTCAATGTAGCATGATACGACAACACAAAATACTATACTGTCAGGAAACGTACATCTGAACAATAAGTAGAAATAGAGAAGACATTGACTCTCCACCAACAGGAATGTGACATCTGTTGGCAAGTAGAACAATAAACAAAAAACTCCATAGGAATGGACTGCGGTCTTCTGCCGACTTACAAACCCATCCATAGGCAAACAGAGGGTGTGTGGCGTATATCTATAATCCTGCCCGTAGCGGACCTCATACTACATCTACTAATTACACAAATATATCCAATCCATTGAACCAATTCAACTACGAAATGAATAACCTAAGATTACCCTCCCTTAATATAACTTTACAAATCTATATAGCCATTCACGCCCGACTTAAATTTAACATTTAAATACGTTCGCACAGATTATTTTTATCCAATTTGTTTTATAATGTCGAATATAGATCGGCTGCACAGATTCCACGGTCAAAAACATTCCAAATTAAACACAACCGATCAAAATACAAAGTCAATCGATAACGTCAATTGCTGAGGGAATACAGGAGACCCTTTGGTGTTCATCATAAGACACCGCAGTGATATCATTGACTTATATATTCTAATCTACTGTGAAAACCACAACATAATCAACCGCTAACGAATCTATGCAACATCTATACCCAACCTTAAATTTCCTCATTTAAAATTTAAACAATAAATCTTAATACAAATAAATAATAAATGGAAATGATTTTTTTTTATCAAACGCAAACATATATAATATTACACATTATCAATTGAGTTGACAAATAAGTCAGAGAAAAGTTTTTTTTATAAAATTTAAATTAACTTATCAATCCTTAAAGTTCTTAATTAATATTATGATTTTAACAATCGTTCAGTTCTATTGCTTACGGTAGAAGAGTCCATGTTCCCGTTGGCAATTCCCACGGAGACTTTCCTGGAAGACCGGTCTGATATTTTGGAGGTAGCATTAGCTGGTTCTGTTCTGGTATCACAGTCTTTGCATTTTTAAAATAAGTGAGTGAGGACGACAAGTGCGTCTTGTCGCTAGACTCACCAAAATCAAGTTGGAAAACTGACTGGAACTCAATATTTTTTTCTTTTTATAGTCCTCCTATGGATTCCATGAACAAAAACGTCACTGTTCTGTTTTTTCGTTATGGTCCGGGCCTTTATTTGCTTCCATTGGTCAAGCTAAAATCTCTTTCTTCTCTTATCTAACTTTTCATCTGACTTTTTAATTAAACAGCTTTTAGATAATTAATAAACAATCACTTCCATTTATAGATTACAGGAATTAATTAATACCTGTTTTTATTTTAACTTACGTTATTTTTTTATTAAAATATTTTTATATTTCAATCTTGTATTTTTTTATTAAAAAAAATACGTTCAAATACTTTTTTTTTTGTTGTTTATGAAAAAAATATTTTTAAAGTTTAGCATCTGTGCGAATGTATATACTTTTAACAATATTTTAATTTTAGCGTTTAGTTTTTTACTTTTATTTGCGAACTTTTAAGTTTTTATTTTAAATAAATGTAACGACATATTTATATATCGTTACAATATATATATATATATATTGTTCTTATAAAAATGATTAAATACCAAACACTGAATTCAGAAAATTTTAATTGTTTATAGACTGCAAAATAATGTACTCTTACTAATTTAATAGTATCACAGGGCTAAGTATTATCAGCCCTAATACTAGGAAGCACAGTAGTTTATTATTCAATGCTATAATGTCTGCTGAAATATCAATTGCCCTGTCTTAACCATCCCAATGGATACATAATGAAAACAACAGAATATTTAAATAATGGCATTCCAAATATGTTGCTGAGGAGTTTCCATTAAGTAGTGTGTGACTTGCTGTAGAAGTATGACTGGAACAGTGATGAACTGCTTATATTAGGGACATTAGTTGCCTAATTCATGAACATTATGCAAGACAACTTGAAGAAAGTTTTAATTTGTTATGTAAGCTTGTTTTATTTTGCATATCTATTTAAAGAATTGTGTATTATTTTTATTTATTTATATCACTTCTGCACTTAAAAAACCTACATCTCTATAACTTGCAAAAGTCCATTGTAGTTGAAGTGAAGAAAGTTCAGGGAGAAAGGTTGTTAAGTTAGACAATTCTTTTTTAATTTTATTAAATAATGTTTAGACAATTCTACCTATGTAATGATATGATATTTGGTATTTTCATTATACTTACTATAATGTGGAATAAAGGTAAGATTTTGTTTGATATTATTCCATATTAAAACCATGCTCTTGCTATAGGACAGAGTTTATGTTGTTTATTTTATTTTAACTAATGATTATTGATATTTGTTTATTCAGTATGATTTCCTAATATTCCCGTGTGATTGTTCTTTTCTATCAAACTTGTACAATGTTTAAGAGAGGACCTCAAAAGAATAGAGGCTCTACAATTGGAAATAGAATATGAAGCCATTGCACACCTTCATATAATCTTGTTAACTAGTTAGTAAGCTTCATAATTATTGTAACCATGAATTAATAATTTTTTTCATGTACTTTGTAAATATATAGTGGCTTTATATTCCCATACTATGGGAATGGTTGAAGAAATAACATATTTAATTATTAATATGGTAGGGATACATGCATGATACACACACATGTATATATTCATTAATTTTTTGTTATATGTATTTTTCAATTTTCATGTTGTTTGCAAATAACATTGTTAATTTGATTTTCATTAAATAGTCTGTAGTTGATCAAACTTGTTTATCCATCCATTCATCAATTCATGACCATACACATGTGCATACACACAGCTTTTAAATTATAATATAGTGATATGGTTTACTGAGTTCCTTTACTTGATTGGAACCCTTGTAAAGGTATTACAATTGATATCTAATGTAAATTTATCACTGAAGAGAGCCATAGTGCAACATTCTCCTTGGGTTTGAATTTTGAGGCATATGTGAAATGCAAAAGAGATGTGAGATATGGATAAACTAGTCTAAATTGTGTCAAAATTTAATGCGTGAATCTAGAATTAACCCATCAGAAATAGGCATGATCACTGGATAGGTACTTCATTGTGTAATTCATGGAATACTAACCGAAGTCCCTTAGTCTGACTGTAGTTAGATATGTTCGTTTCATCTTCTGGTGGAAAACCTGGACTGGCACAATATATTTTATTTTACCTTTAAAATTACTTGGAACTTATATATATATATATATATATAAACATTACAAGCATAAAGCTAAATTTTATATATATAAAGATGGAGGTTACAATATATATATATATATATTGTAACCTCCATCTTCTTCTCTTATTCACTTTATTAGATTTATAAATGCCCAGGCACCAATTCTATACAAGATAGAATAAAATTTATAACTGTAAATTGCTTTTAAACTTATTTAAAAGATTTTATACTGTAATTATTCTATGGCTTCACTCAGTTGAGATTATAAGATATAGTATTCATATAGGATGCAAATAAGAGTAATAGAACATTTGTGGATAACAATTCTGTAACACTAATTTAATCATATTTCACACATTTATTCAATTATAAAACCTTTGCAAAAATTATCAATTATCACATTTATTATAGGATAGAAAATGATGAAGACTGGGTACCTTTATATCCACATCACCATCTATTCTAAGCAAAGTAAAATATAATATTGGCACTGTATTATTGGGATCTATCAACTGCAGATAAATTAAATAAATTTGACTTATACTGGCAACTCTAGAGATTCTATAACTATATTATGTTAACCATATGTATGTGTGTGTGTGTGGAAATAGAGAATTGAACATATAATAAAAACAATTCATATGGGATATTAATTCAATAAAATATTTATTGAAAATAAAAACAAAATAACAAAAACAAAATATATTATTATCCTATACATCTTGCTATTAACTCTACCAATTCCCTTCTTATTTAGATAAAGTACACTTCTCTCTAACATCTCCTTTATACTGAAATAAATGAATTGTTAAAAATAATGAAATGAATATGATATTAATATGATATGTTATAAAGATTTAATATTCATTTGCAAACACTAACTTTAATAATAGTTTTGTTTACTATTTATTTATTACAGATATTCTCGAATATGTATGCCTTTAAAATGTTATAAATATAACACATTTATCAATCATAATATTTATATTTTTTTTATGAAATAATTGAAATAAAACAAAACACACACAATTAAATTTAAAACTTATGTATAGAATGATTTTTAAACCATGTAAGACAATATATTGTCTTACAATAATAATAACCAGTTACATTAGCTTTAAAAAATATATATAAAATTACATTTCTAGTATACAAAAAAATACTTATCGATATGTAATCATTAGATGATGAATTGTTATTAACTTGAAAGTCATTATTTGAAATGTCAATGATATATATATATGATGTATACGCTGCTTCTTTTAATAATAAATGAATCACAAACAAAAGTTAATCCTGATGGTTAAAAAATAACTTGATATAACTGCAAAAGTTTCCAATATTAAAAATCTTGTAATAAACATTATAAATACATTAGCATGCACTGGAACCATTTTATTAATCACCCGAAGTAAAATCTCCAATTAGGTGAAACAATTATAGTAAAGTTTTTATGGTTTTATCTTTTTAATTTTAAATTTGATATAATTTTTTATTCTCATTGTTAACAATTCCTTCATGACAGTATACTTTCTATAAGAAAGTATTAACTGGCATTCAGTGATGTATTTCATTATTTATTTCAGTCATATATGTGAATAATAAATTCCTTAGTTTGTAATTCTTTTACTAAAAAAACAAATTATATTGGATAAATTCTTTTTTTAATTTTACTTTATGTAATATTAAGAATAGGCCTTTAAAAATTGAAAATATATCAAGCGTTTTGCAATAGTATTGAATATGTTTTCTCACAATTATTTTCATTTCTAATATTTTCCATAATTAAAATCATTATCAATTTACAACAAAATGTTAAATGACTTATAATAGATATTCTTACATGGTATTTAGGCATTTTAATAGTGAACTCAAATCGCTAGCTGGGAAAGTCAAGCTGAAACCTTGCAGGGTTTATTTTTTTATGTTCATCCTTTTCCTCTTAAGTAGTCTGTACAAAACTTTTCTTGTCAACACACACTAACGCCCTCTTTTTTATTATTATTATTAATCACTTGGCAGCACTCCAAAACTAGCTTGCTTTTTAAAATGTCAACAATAGGGTATTACAATATAAATAAAAATATCAAATATTAAATATTAATTTATAAATATTATCCAATAACACAAATAATCTTTACAATTCCAAATGTATTATTAGAAACAGTACATAACCAGTAAATAAAAAAAAAATAGAAATAAGAAAATCATTTTAATCGATTATATATGAGTATATATGTTTTGTTTAGCATATAAATTTTACTATTACAACCTAGACATTATAAGTAATTATACAAAAAAAAATGAACAAAGTATGAAATGATGTCAAAAATGAACATACATCCACATACACAAGCTAAATCTTGAATTGGAGTAGACAATAATCTAGAACACCAATGAACAACACCTGCTATAACCTTTCTATTAACTCTACTCTTATACCAACATTCCCTGATGTTTTCCTGTCATCCTCTTCCACTACTAAATATATAACTTAAAATCCTATCAATTGGTACATCCAACTAAAGTTTAATTTTTTAATATCTAATTTTAAATAGCAAATCTCATCTCAATTCATTTTTCTCAGATAACTATCTTTAGCCATTGTTAACACAAATGTGAACTTCCCACATTTCTTCCTGGTGAACCTGGAAGGTCACAATATATATATATTGAACCGGATTGATTTCTGATTTAATGGTTTTATTACTAACATTAAAAAGAAAAACACAACTTCGTTTTCATTAAATGTCTAATGCTAAATTTTTTATTATTATTTAAAACACATACACATTTATATTTAGAATAGATCATTTAATGTTTATAAAATTGATTTTAAAATAGTTTACTTTCACCGTCTGTTTTAATCAATTTGATTAAAAACAGGCAAGCTTGCTAATTATATATTCCTGTTGCTTTTATTGTAATTATTTTTAAAAATTAATACTAAAAAGCAGAGATTTAGTTTTGTATTTGTTATTTTGGTTACAATAATTCCTAGTTGGAATTCTTAAATTAGATTGAGCGGGAAATCAATATTTGCCCTGCCTGAGATATAGAATTAGAAACAACAAGGAATGTTTTTCGTAGGAAATGTAGCGAGGTAACTATAGCTCGCCAAAAAAAAGGTGGTGGTTGCTATTATTAGAGACTAACAAGGTTTTTAAGAGCACTTGGTTCAGCTTCTGATTTATGAAAGGCATTCTGATGAATCTGTGGAACTTCATATTAATCACAGTTTGAACATTTAAAATTTTTTTAAAATTTGCCTTCATGATGTCAACAAACGCTGCTATATGTGTATTGGAGACCATAAGATGCATTGCTAATTCAAATAAAGATGAGCCTCAGGCTCTAAGCTGTTCTTTCATGATGCCATAAAACTCAAACCTAAGCTGGATCTCCAATTTGCCTCGACACTTACCTTTGTCATAAAGAAAAGTTGCCTGAAAGATGAACTGTTATTAAAAGTGCACACTCTTCAGAAAATTACTAGCACTCTGCCTTATCGTAAGATAAACTTTTTCTTATTCTAGCCAGGGTAAATAAATTGTGTTTAATTAAATCTCCACTCAATCAAATGATAAGTATGTTTTAAAGTTGTATTAATTATTTTTAATTATTTATTATCTGTATGTACATTTTTTAGTATTTAAAGTGTGTCTTGGAATCTTAGTTTTAAGATTCCAAGTTTGTTTTCAATTTTCATTTATCAGGGGGTGCATTGAGAGATTATATTTTATATGTTTAATATATCCCTAATGATTTCATTAACTATTGCAAAATGCTTTGGCAGTTTTCATAGTTTTTATTTACTTACCGGCCCTTAGTTGTTGTTGTAAAATAACGAATTTTTAAACACATTTGGTTTGCGCTTTTTGCAAACAACAAAATCTTTTTGCTGGCTATTTATCAAATTATTTATTCAAGTTTTTTGAAAGTAGTAATTTCTTTCTGGATTGCATAAGATCGTAATCAAATATCTTTTTGCTGTCTTGTATGTGAGATCAACCATGTTTGCTTTAAAAGTAGTATTACACGCAGCAGTTCTGCAGCATTATAACATCAGTAGTTAGAATGCTACTGATCTATCATCTGCACTGGTTTCGTTGATTTCCTACAAGACCATAATTGTTTTAATACATCTGAATCAGGAAGCTAGAGTTGTGGGTTTTTTTTTTTGTAGTTTTATAAATTGCCAACAGGAAGCTATTATCCTACCCATTTCTTATATTTTTAGGTGAAAGAATTTTGCTGCCAAAATTTTTAATGTTTTCATGTTTGCCATACTCATGTGCACTCTCTGATAATTATGGGTATGTTAATATAAGTCACTTTTGTATTCATGGCTAGATTTCTGTACTTGATTGTCCAACTTTTAATAAAATTAATAAATTGTTTAAATTTATTTGGCTGACGTTTGTCTTGGTGCTTTTATTCTCAACTGTCTAAAAAATATTTAAGATATCTTGTTTCTCCTTGAGTTTAGTTAAGCGCATTCAGGTTCACATGTCCTGTCCACCCTTAAAATAAATGTCTACTTCCGATTTTCAGACTAGTGGCGCCCTTGCGGTCAGGATATGCAAATCGAAGATCGTTCGCCCATTACAATTAATATATATATATATATATACTGTTTATCTATAGAAATTAAGCTATTTTGCTGATTATTTGTAAAATATATTTTTAATAAATGCATTTAAAATTGAAATAAGCAAAGTTACCATCCATGGTGCTTCTCCTTCTTTTGCTTTTGTACCACCAGCTACACGCTTATCTCTCCTTAGAGGTGGATTTGCATGAATACTATTTGATATAGATGAAAGTATATTCTGATCATCTTCCACATGCTTAATATAATCACATGCCACTGTAATAATTAAAAATATTTATATTAATGCATATATATATATATATATATATATATATATATATATATATATATATATATATATATATAAATGCATAACACCAGCTAAAATCTTTATAAAATATTTTCATTTCCCCATATCTATATTATTTGTATGATATGGATTGAATAGCTTAAGGGTTGTTTGAAAGTCTGGGTTACAATCCTAAATATAAACTCTTATAAGGTCATTAATTAATGAATATTATATATCTTATTCCAAGAAAAAATAAAACTGATAGTGCCATATAAATATAGAAAACCTTAACATACCAAATTATATGATTATATATATATATATATATATATATATCATATATATTTGCTTTCTATATATATATATATATATATATATAATAGAAAGCAAAAATACTTTGTAAGATCATTCCCATAATTGCATTGTAATATGAACTCATTAAAACCTAGGGCGAATATAAAGACTAATAGATTAAAATATAAGTTCCCAAAATTAGCATCAATTAAAATGATCAGAAAATGTCCATGATAGCAAGCCATTGAAAGTATACACACACTTTCCACGAATACACACACACACAGTGAGTATAGACTAAAATCACATGCACACACCAATCTTAGCCACCTGAGATAATGAATTATGCTTAGTCAAGATTTATATCTAGCTAAATTAATAAGTTTTCTAGGATATTCCATGTAGTAAAATAACTGAATAGCTGATGTTACGTACAATAACAAGTACCTTCCTCAGGGCATTCTCTTTCTCAAATCATAGGAATGCATGTAATATTTAGAATATTGTATATCTTCTTCTCCACAGGGTTTTTTGATAAACTACTTTCCACTTTGTAAATAATATTCTCATAAGGTAATTTTGTAGGTGTAATCGCAAAATTAAAACTTTTATTTAAAATTTTCAGTTCAGTAACTGATAATTTTTTATCTGATAAAATTTTTACAGCATGTCTACTTTCTTGTTCAGACAATGACAATGTTAACATCGCGTGTTTCTTTTTATGCTGTTTGTTAAATTTATTTGTTTGCCTTCAAAATTTAAAATTGTTTTCTTTAGTCACTCTAAAATCAATGATCTTATTACAAATTTACCATAATGTCAAATCAAAAGTATTTCTTAATGAAAGGCGGAGTTGTAACAATTTTTTATCTAAAAAATCCAACTTTTTTTCTCGTATTTCTAATAAAAGCAATTAAAATATCAAAACTTTCCTTATTTAAAACTGCATCAATTTTCTTCATATGCATATGGAAGGAAAGTTTACAACAATTAGAATAAAGTCCATTTCTTTTACAATTGTCTAAAAATTGAAGATCGCAAATGGCTTTAATAAATATTGATTTAATAATATTAATTTTAATTATTTTTAAAATTCTAATCAGAAATTAATAATATTTTGGTAGAATTCTGAAGATAATAAATGAAAGGTATATTGCAAAATTTTTCATATAAATCTAAGATAAGCAAGCGATTTGGAGAAATAATGAAGAAATCATTAGAGAGGAAAAACATATTTTTTTTCTCACAAAAATTTTAAGTGTAAAATTTATTACAATTTTATTATTTTAATAAAAAAACGTTAAGAACAATAATTTTAAAACAATGAAATAAATTTTAAAAGGTTTGTTGATCAATTTCATGATGGAATAAGAAATAAACGACCTCTCCTTGATGCTATCTACAAACATGTGATAATGGTTGGAATTAAAGTTCATTCATTTGAATAAAATGTACTTCAACAAGAGAAACTGAATATAACTAAAACGTTTTGCTACCTAAAATAAAAAGGAAACGTGAGGAATCTATTTTTTTATTAATTTTATAAACTAGATGATAGAAAACATTTTCTACTAAATGTTATCTTTAGTAATTATAGATATAATTACTTATATTTCTAAAAAAATGATATTTAAATATACAAACTTATTTATGACATTATTAAGATAAAAATTGTTAAGAGAAAAAGAATATGATGCATTTAAGTATATGGAAAAGTTTATAATTAAAAACATTAATGCCATTGTGATATTTGTAATTTATTAACAATTTTGAGTATTGAATTATTTGGAGGAATGATATTAAAACCTTCTAATTCTATTACTATATGCTATTAATGTTTGAAGAAAAATGAGTCTTTTAAAAAGATATAGTAAAATACATATTTCCTGAATTGTGAAATAATCATATAAATATTATATAAGAAAGTAAAAATGTATGTTACAAGAAAGTATTATTATAGATAAACAATACTTATTTGTATTTTACTTATATTTGCAAGTTACATTATAAATAATGGTGAAAAGTGTGGAGGGGAAAGAAATGGAGGGAAAACATATTTTCTTTCTTGCTGCAATTGTTTGTGATGTCATCATTACTACTCCCTTAGAAGTGTTGTTAACTTTTTATTTAAAGAGTTGAAGAAATTTTTTTGTTTATTGTATTCTATTTGCATTGACCATAATATTAAGACAGTATTAAGTACTTAGAATTATTTAATTCATATGTTATTTTTAGATTGAAGTATTGCAAAATATTTAGTATAATAAAACATATTATACATCACATGATCACATCTCCTATACTAGCACATTAATTGTTGATAAACAAAGCAAAACTCTCCATAGAGTATTGCCACTTGTGCTAAACAGAGTAATCAATGGATGCCAGAAGGCTTGTGCATAAAATCCCTATCTAATGCCTACTCATCCAATATCCCCAGACTAGTTTCTGGCTTGTGGCCTTCATCAGTGAGGAGCTTTGGATGCATTAGATAGGGATTTTATGCACAAGCCTTCTGGCATCCATTGATTACTCTGTTTAGCACAGGTGGCAATACTGTATGGAGAGTTTTGCTCTGTTTATCAACAATTAATGTGCTAGTATAGGAGATGTGATCATGTGATGCTTAATGGTTTACCACCAATCCTGCCTAATAGGATAGAGTTGGCTATGGTTGTAAAAGAGCCAAAGACACCAAAATGAATGGGTGCTGAACTGAGTTCAGACCCATATGACTATATAAGCTATTGAGCTTAGATTGAAAATATTTTTTGTTTTCGATTTCATTCTCATAGTTTTGTAGTTAAGTGGAGATAAAAGGTGGTTGCTAGAGGGTTGCATTTGATCCTAAGATCTAGATACAGTGCTCTCAGATCCAAAGTTCCTCACTGACGAAGGCCACAAGCCAGAAACTAATCTGGGGATATTGGATGAGTAGGCATTAGATAGGGATTTTATGCACAAGCCTTCTGGCATCCATTGATTACTCTGTTTAGCACAGGTGGCAATACAGTATGGAGAGTTTTGCTCTGTTTAAAACATATTATAGATTATAATTGCATAAGGGGATAAAAATGATATTAATTGGAGAGTCATCAGTAATAATCTTAAAATATTATGATTAAGAAATTATTTTTTAATAGAATGTAATATACTTTTATTTGATTTTAAGAATGGAATGTGTGAAAAATAATATGTCAATTTACATGAAAGTGTGTGTCAATTAATTGAATACAACTATCATAATATTAGTATGATTGTATAAGGGTATGTATGATTTATCTCTTTGTTGATTAAAGACAAATAATTTATTATATTTATGCTAAATTCTATCATATCAAAAAACTATTTTATTGTTTTTTTTTTTAATTTTCTTGGTAAGTCATATTATAACATATTAATCGCAAGTTTAGATGTTATTAGAAAAATAATGAATTACATTTAGTGATATGTTTTTCTTATGAAATGTCAGATTTTAAGTATTAAAGTATTTTTATTGGAAATCCTATAGTGTTGTGGATATATTGAATCAGGTTAAATATCATGTAAGTATAGAGTAATTTGGAATGTTTATGATATAATGGACAGTGACATTTTCTAAAATCTGTAAAAGCTTGAAATATTAGCCTATATAGAAAATTAAGACATTTTGTAGACTATCCTAGAACTATTACTAATATGAGTAATAATATAATTACTAATGATACTAGTAATAATAGAACTATAATTACTATTACTACTAGTAGTACTGATACTGCTGCTGCTGCTACTACTACTATTACAACTACTGCTACTGCTACTACTACTATGATTATGACTAATACTACTACTATGACTACTACTACTACTACTGCTACTGCTAGATAACTGCTGCTGCTGCTACTGCTACTACTACCACCACTACCACCATAACTACCTTCTACTACTACTACTACTATTACTACTACTACTACTACTACTACTACTAATAATAATAATAATAATAACAATAATAATAATAATAATAATAATAATAATAATAATAATAATAATAATAATAATAATAATAATAATAATAATAATAATAATAATAATAATAATAATAATAATAATAATAATAATAATAATAATAATAATAATAATAATAATAATAATAATAATAATAATAATAATGACAACAATAATAATGAAACACTCAGATCTAAATATCTACCTGTTTCACCTACTATAGTCATAGTAGTATATTTATTTGTATGTTATTTCACTACATTTCTTTAATTCAGAACTCCAAATTAGTGCTCTTAAAGAATTATAGAGTATGTGCCTGTATAAGTGCCTATTTCATTGCAATATAGACGCCAGTAAGGATAATATATCTGCACATATATCCCTCCATTTATTAAAACTGTGTAAACCTAACACTCTGTGCAGCTTGAATTTACATATAGAATTATATTTAAACTTAGTAAAACATCATTTATTTAAAATATTAGTCTTAAATATTTTTTAAAAATTATTTCAAGTTTATTCTTCATTAAAAAATACAGATGGTAAAATTGTTTACAAGTTAATATTTGTTCAAAGTAATATATCATTAAAGATTGACCAACTTGGCATTACTTAAAACTATTTCCAGTTTATTCTTTGTAGAAGTGCTGATGATACAGTTGTTTACAAGTTAAAACTGGCTTAAATTATGTTTTAGTCAAAGATTTACTAGATTAGCATTTTTTAAAATTATGTTAGGTTTACAATTTTTTTTTAAAACTGTGGACTGTAAAGATGTTTAAGAGTTCTCACATTCGACCGAAATAACTTTTAACTTGATTAGCATTATAGCTAAAAATCAATTTAGAAATCAGTCAGTTGTAAATTCTGATGTGACCATTTGGAGTAACCCTGGGAAAGTTATTTTAGAGGTGGTAAAAGATAATTGAGAGCATGAGGTTCAAAGTAGTAAACAAGTGATGTAGTAGGCACAGGAAAGAATTAGGGTTGTGTACTGAATATATTATTATATATATATATATATATATATATATGTACATATATATATATATATATATATATATATATATATATATATATATATATATATATTGTACATATATGTATGTTCTCATTTCACACATGTTTTTGTATTATCTAGATTGTAGATATCTAGAGAAGGAAGTGGTGCTTGGATGTAATAAAAGTACAAATTAATCCTAAGTTTTTATTAATTGCGACAGACTGTCAAACTTATGAAGCTTTGATTTTATCTCAAGATAAGATTTCCAGGTGGTCCTTTTCTTTGATCAAAGATTTGAAATATAAAGGAATAAAACAATATTTAGAGGTCAGTTCAATTTTTGTTTGGAGGAGAGTTATCTAACTATATGTAGTTTTAACAAGAAAGTCAATCATTAATATTACTAAGGTTAGTTTTTTTTAATATTATGAGAGAAGAGATGTAGGCTGTCAGTTTTTTTTAATATTATTAAAGAAGAGATGTGGTGATCAGTTTTATTCATTATTATTAGACAGAGTTATAGTGATATGAGTTCGTGAAAACAAAAGAAAATGGACAGTTTGCATATTTTTTCAAAAAAGAGTGAGCGATTGATTTTTTTTTACTCTTTAAAAATTGAGGAAGGAAAAAATGACTCTTGTTTTAAAGTTAGTAAAGACGAAGATGTGCATATATATAAGTAATTCCCAGCAATATCAATATACAAAAAAGGAACAAAATTGAATTTCTTGGAAGAAGTTATTGACAATTCTATAAAATGATATTAATATATTTTGTTGTGTATAATACAATGAATTTGCATTGCTAAAACCATTGTTTCTGCTTCCTGGAATCTGACAGAATGGGTTAAATCACTAATCTACTATGGACTCATATACAAGTCCATAGTAACCAAAAAAATGGACAAATTTAAAGCAAGCCACAAACATAATATAATCATCATCTTGGATAAGAGAAGAAGAAAGGAAAGATGAATAAAAGCCATATATATATATATATTGTACCGGTCAAAACAGTATGCTCACTTAACAAGGTTCCAAATCCTAAGCAAAAGTACCTCGAATCCGATCATGCTCGAGATACACAGGTCTGGAACAATCCTGAATTCTAACCTATTTGCCTATTCTTCGAATCTCTGACCCAATGAACAACAATTTTGATGACACAGTAAAATTATTTTAAATCTGTGCCCATAAGCAGAGCGGTGGAGCATAAGATCAGACTGATGATGATGATCGAGGACGGAGTAGCCCAGGAATTACATTTATTATACTTATTTGTTAATGCTAAGCTCTTAGCCAACGAAAATAGTTCTAAATATTAACTATAAACTAATAATTCAAAACAAACCAGGATTTACATGAATATATATATTTAATAAATGTAGAAAACGCATATATATGTTACAAAATTGTTTCACGCTTGGAGTGATCTTATACATTTTGAAAACTTGGGATTTGTTCTATAACATCCCCATTACATCAATACTTGAATAAATACCATTTTATAGAATGTGTTATAAGTTGTGCGGGGTTAATATGTCAATTTACAAGTGTTTACAAATAAAATGTTGTGGATGTACAAACAATCTACAAGATTGGAACAGATTCGGATTGCAGAAAGATACACGATAATTTAACATTAATCATTTTGACAAATAAATATAAATGTACGGTCTCAATCATTTATTTACAATCTTAAAATCATCACATATGTTTGATAGGCATTGTTTGGACATAGCGTCTCTAGACTAAGTATACATAAGGAACAAACAATGCGCAACATTTACGAGAATAAATTATACAAATTGATTTACGTCACTGGGAATCGATAAAGCTTTTTAAAGAAAAGCAGTTTTTAGATCAACATACTGAACGTATTTTACGAAATGAATCTTTATCTTTAACACATCATTGCGACTTTACTAAGATTAGACAAATGATCAAGTTAATGAGCAAAGTAACGGTACTAGCATACAATAATGAAAATAAGGCCTCATGGTGATTGTGGATATTTCATCATTTAAAAGAATACTTTGAAATGAACTTAGATTGGATATGTCCGCACCTTCTGGCAGAGCGATATCAAAAGAGAGGCTGAGAATGAGACCCCAGATCATTATGTACCGCCATCTGCAGCACATAATAATACATTCAACAGAGAGTAGTGTCTCTGGTTAGGAACGATTTTGAAAAGAAGGACGGGAGCTTCATGCTTTTGACGTCCCCAATAATAAAACGATCAAGAAATGGAAAGATAAAATATCAGAAAAGAAAATATATGCCAGCAGCGTTTCTATAATTTTATAATATCATTTAAAGTTTGAAAATGGTCTAACCTCTCGCGCAATAATCTGTTTCCAATTCTGAGTCATTTATCTAATCATAATGAATAATAACGCTTCTATTTACAATATTATTAAACTAACCACATTTATATTTACAGAATCGATTCCCAAATACGTATTAACTGGTGGAATTTCCCCTTCAGGCACCAGCAAAAAGAAAGGGATTAATTATAAGAAAGTTCACGATCTTTTTAAAATAGAAAATTAAAGCAAAATTCATCCACAGTCAAAGTTTTAAATTTACTTTAAGAGTAACAAATTTAAAATGAAACCAAACTCGCGAGCAATTTCTATTTAATATAGACAAAACTCTATTGATAAGTTTTAAATAAAGCCCACCCTTTTCCCAAGTAAAACAATTATTTCTCCCTTACTCGCGAATTTAGCGATTTTGGCACATTAAAGATAATAAATTATATCTATACATTAAACAAAGTATATGAAATCTTAATGGAATCACACACATTTATATATAATTTAATTAAGCGTGAAAGGTAAGTTAAAATACATGATATTAATAAAAGATTACTGAGAGAAAGTTTAAAAGCAAAATTAACAGAAGCTTATAAAACAATATATAAATTAAGATATGATGGTTGAACTATAGATTACAAAAGTATTGACTTATAAAGGCAGTTCTATGTAAAAGGGTTACCTAAGAAAAAAAACAGCATGGCGGCGTCATTAGCAATCAGCAGTCGGAAGCAATCATGTTGTATGGTCGGCCAGATGGAACATGGCACTTGTAGGCAGACAGTTCTTCGAGAGAAGAAGAAAAAGGTGCTAGATTCCACTACTCAAAATTTATCATGCAGAACTTGTGTTGGCTTCTTAAAAGTAATTAACTCAACTGACTAAACTCCTCTGAACTTAACTACGAACTGAAGGTAAACTGAACTGACTTCCTTTGTTCTGTGGTCCCTTTTATAACATTTTAATACTGCCCAGAATGCAATCTCATCTACCAACCTTATCTCTGTAATCCCTTTAAAAAAAGCAACATTTAATTAGCAAAATATTTTCAGTTGATAAAGCCTGAAATACCATTTTTAACTGTTTTGAAAGATTTGAAAACAACTGATAAACAATTTGTTTTTTTGATTGTAATTAAGATTTATAAATTTTAATTATAGACAACGATTTGACCAAGGATAATTTCTGTATTTCAAGCCTTCCCCATTTTTTTCTTTGTTGTTACATTAAATGCACACAGATATAAAAATAATTACAAATGTATTTTCCAGCAATAAAATTATTGCTTTAGTCAAAATATATATATGCATCACTCAAACTACTGTTTCATTTTTACTAAACAAAGATTAATTTCACTAATCTTTAGAATGATTCGGCATACAGTGTGTGAGTGAATAGCATATATTTATAGCAGGGTCTAAATTGCGGACCCCTAGGAGGTTAGTGTAGATGGTGACACATGAAGCATCGATGATGATTAGACATCGATTGGTTCAATATATATAGCCAAATTTGATGAAGCTATGAATCAAATTTTTGTTAAAGTTTTCCTCAGTCAGCTAAAGTGTCTACAATGATTTTTTTTAAATGGAAGAGACAAGCAAATCCACCAGTTCATACTTATCTAAAAGTATTTGTAATAACATCATTTTTGTATATCTTCATATTCCTTCTTTTCTTCATAAATTCTCTAGTCTCAGTAGAAATTTTATTAGTAAATTGCTGCTTTTTTCTACCAGCTATGTTTGTTGCAGTTTTTAAAAGTGTATAAGTTATTTTCATATTAATTTCATTCAAATCTGAATCATGTTCAAAATCTCCTAACACTTGAAACCTATTTGTAAGTTCTAATTTAAATTCATTAGAATGTTTCTGAAGATTAGGAATATCAACTGTAAATATTGTTTTTCTTAATAATTTTTGTCTCTCTAGTTTTACATTAACACATAACTTACACCTTATTAATCGATGATCACTTCCTGTGTTAAATTTATTAAGAACATTACAATCTTGAAATATGTATTTTCTGTTAGTCAAACTATAATCCAATTCTGCTGTACCTTCATTTGGATGCTTCCATGTCCAATAGCCTTTTAACATTTTTCTCAAAAAATGAATTTATAATATAAAGTTTTTCTTTTTCTGCAAACTCCACAAGTCTACGTCCTCTCTCATTTCTATTACCATAACCAAAATTACCTACAGCAATTTCATCTTTCATTTGTCTACCAATTCTAGCATTAAAGCCTCCCATAACAATTTTAAAATGTTGTTTACTCTGATCAAAAGCCTTTTGTACATCCATATAAAAATCTTCTACTACTTCATCACTATGAGAACTTGTTGGGGCATAAACCTGAATTATCTGCATTTGGTATCTGCTATTAAGTTGTATAACTAATCTTGCCACTCTGTCCGATACACCATCAATCTCCACAATATTGTTCTTCCACTTTTTATTTATAATGAATCCTACTCCACTCGTATTTCCAATATGTGTGCCTTTATAATAGAGTATATGTCCACTTTTTAAATCAATTGTTTCTTCTCCTTTTCTTCTAACTTCACAAAACCCAATAATGTCCCATTTAATATAAGACAGTTCTTCTTCTAATTCTTGCAATCTTCCTTCACTTGAAAGTGATCTGCAGTTGTAAGTACCTAAATAAAAAGTCATCATCAAATGGCAGCCTGGGTCCGCAATCAGGGGATTCTTAGCACCCTCCACCTTTGGCCATCAACCGCAGCCTTGGTTGGTGACTTTACAGCCTCCTGGGAATCTCAAATTTTGTAAAATGGTACTGATAAGAGTTGAAAATAATATAAGAAAGTATAACTGAGAAATAGTAAGGAAAGCTGTAGAAGAAAATAAAAGTCTCAAAAATGTTAAACAACATTTTGGTATTGGTAGGAAATTTATATCTGCAATAAGAAAAAAAAGATGGAATTATTACTAAAAAGAGAGATGACATCATGAAATTGGTAGAAGATTTTTATCAAGAATTATATAGTAATAAAAAACAAGTTTCTCCTATATCTATTACATCTTCCGAATTGCTCAGAATTTTAAATGAAGAAGTGAGACATGCAATTAAATGTATGAAGAAAGGAAAGGCTCCAGGAAATGATAGAATTATAATTGATATATTAAAAGAAGCAGGTGAAGAAATAGAAATAATTTTAGCAAAGTTATATACCAAATGTCTAAATGATAAAGATGTACTGGAAGATTGGAAGAATGCAGTAATAATATTAATATTTAAAAAAGGTGATAAAGAAGATATTAGAAATTACAGACCTATCAGCCTTTTATCAGTTTTATATAAAATTTTTACCAAGATAATTACAACTCGTCTACAGAGAACTTTGGATTTCCACCAACCAAGAGAACAAGCTGGATTTAAAAGTGGTTTTAGTACAATAGATCATATCCAGGTATTGAGAGAAGTCATAGAAAGGACAAATGAATATGAGTTGTCATTATGTTTTGGATTTGTAGATTATGAAAAGGCATTCGATTCTATACACATTTCTTCAGTGATTAAAGCATTGGATCATCAAGGTATAGGTCCAGGATATTGTCATATTTTAAAGAATATTTATAAAAATGCAACAGCAACAATTAGATTACATAATGATACTGGAAAAATCAACATTGAGAAAGGTGTAAGACAAGGTGACTCCATATCTCCAAAACTCTTTACAGCAGTGTTGCAAGAAGTATTTTGTGGATTAAAATGGGAAACTAAAGCAGTGAAAGTAAATGGAGAGTATTTAAGTCATTTAGATTTTGCAGATGATGTAGTTGTTTTTGCAAATAATGCTTCAGAGCTGCAGAAAATGTTGCAGGAGTTAGCAGTTGAAAGTAGAAAAGTAGGACTAAAGATAAATGTTAAAAAGTCTAAAGTAATGTTTAATCGATTTGCTCAAAATATGAAAATAAAGATTGATTATAAAGAATTAGAAGAAGTTAACAGTTACAAATACCTTGGTCAGATTATTAATACAGATGGAAACATAATGGAGGAAATTAATCATAGAATTAAATTTGGTTGGAGTGCTTTTGGTAGAAATAACTTGATACTAAAAGGAAATATGCCTATGTGTTTGAAAAGGATGGTTTTTAACAAATGTGTTTTACCAGTTCTTACTTATGGATCTGAGACTTGGACACTTAATAGAAGAGCAATACAGAGACTTCAGACCACTCAAAGGAGTATGGAGAGATGTATGTTGGGAGTAACAAGAAGAGATTGAAAACACATTGTATGGGTAAGACAACAAACAGGTGTTACTGATCTTATTGAAAAAAATAAAAGATTGAAATGGAGTTGGGCTGGACATATTGCTAGAAGAGATGATAATAGATGGACAATTGAAATTTTAAACTGGATTCCAGGAGATTGTAAAAGACCCAGAAAAAGACTACATGTGAGATGGATGGATGAAATAAGAAAATGTGCAGGGGTGTTGTGGAGAAGAGAAGCTAAAGATCGGAGAAGATGGATTAAACTTGGAGAGACCTTCATCCTGCAGTGGATTGATAATGGTTGATGATGATGATGATGATTTGTAATAACTCTTTTTGAAATGGTAGAAGCAAGCCACTCAACAAATTCATCATTATCAAAAGCATCAACAATAAATAATTGTAAAATTGTGGAAACAAGCAAATCAATTAATTCATGTTTATCTTAAAAGTATCTGCAAGAACTTTTTTTTAAATGGAGCAAATCAACTTATTGAAGCTATATGTAAGACAAGCAGTCTGAAAATTCAAACTTTAGTCATTTATAAGAAGTGAAAATAATCGGGTAACTATGAACTTTTATTAACAAATCTTTTATTCTTACTTATTAAAAGTAAACCTTAATTTATTGGTTAAAGCATTTTTTTTGATACAGAAACATTAAAGGCTTGTTTATTGATAGTTTTTCTCAATATCACATAACATAATGCAAACACAGTTTAAATCATTAAACTTAAATTTTCATTATTATTTTTTATATTATATATTGTAATATTGAAATATTTTTTTATTGTTCTTCATTTGTTATGATAATGAGCAACCTATAAATATATGTATTTATAATGTTTTTTTCATCTTGTTGCATATTAAAATTGATATAATGTATTTTATTTTATTTTGCTCAAGGTTGCAAGAATATTTTTTATATATGTGATTTATGTATTAATCCCTAATATAAAGAGAACACATTTTAAAAATATATGTTGACAGATTACAGGGTGTGTGTGCATGTGTAACTGCTTATACAAACACACCAAAAGAATAGGTTATGCATAATTAGTTTAAAGTAAATTATAAAGCAGGGCTTCACATCTGAATGGAAGTGAAATAAAACACACAAGTTACATGTGAAATTTATTTTTATGATATAATAAGTTAGGAAAGTCTTGAGTAAGCATTCCATGAAATATATTTTTTTAAAGGTCATTTTAAGCCAGCTTATTTTAAAATATCCAAAATGACAAACTTGTATATAAAATTTTGTATTAATTCTATATTTAATTAATGTAATAATAAGCCATTTATCTAATTAGTAAATTTGATTTAAAAAAAAAATTAAAGAAAGAAAGAAGAATAGTATTAATAAAATATAATTATGTAACTTAATTGGTTCTGAGTTTTTATTAAAAATGTTTTTTTTCTTGTCTTAATTCTATTGTTTTAAATGACCATCATCATCGCTCGCAGATATTAAGAATCATCAGCACTAGCAAATATTAAGTAAGCGCTAGAAAAATGTTAAGTAAACTAGAATGTGGATTTACATTTAGGTATTTAAGGATTAAGCTCGATAATAACCAAGTTTTAATAATTATAGGTTAATAATAAAAAGCTAAAATTATGTTATTCCCATGAGTTTTGATCATCATCTTCAAAGATGGATATTGTATTATTGATTAAAACACCATTTAAACATGGTACCATACATGAGTTATGATCATCATCATTGATTAAATAAATTATAAGCATTAAATCTAATGTTTAACATAATTAATATGTTTAGTAAATAGGGGTTTATAGAAAGTTGAACATCATGTGAGGAGAGGTGTGATGATCAGTCCTCATCACTGGTATTATTGAATCTTAGTTTTAACTATAAAAATATTTTAGTAAATAACCATAAACTTATATAAATGCTAGTGAATGTAATATTTAAATCCCATTTTGACAAGGGATGATTTTTAAAAATGCCTATAAGTTTATGAAAAGATAAATTTATTGTTGTGAGTTCATTATAAAGCTATGGCTGATATCATCACCATCATCATCATTATTATCATCATCATTATCATCTTTATATAATGATCAATAATTAAGTTAAGTAACTAGTTTCATGGCCATCCACTTAAGTAATGGTCTTCACTATGTTGATGTGGAAGCCATTAATAAGAGTATTTTTTTGCATCTGTTCATCAATATATGTCAAATGAGCTAGTAATATCCATAAGAGTCTTTAATATAAAAAGTTTTGTGATATGGGATCTTATGATTTTATTGACATGAGTAAAATATAAGAGTGTCATTTTTTTTCATTAGTCATCCAAGTCATAAGTGATAAAAATGTACCGAATGAGTTTGAACTCAGTACACTCTAATCAGATATTTATCTAGATTTAAAACAATCTAGTGGCACTCGTCAGAAAATACATGTAATTAGCTAAACTGAATAAAGAGTGATTTAATCCCTTTCCAACTTCATAATATTAATTTTATGTGATATTTTTTGTTATAAGTTGTTATAAACAGCACAAGGGTGTGCGTGTGACCATGAATGGTCATATATACATGGAAAAAGGAATGAGAAGGATTCTCAGTTAAAAGAACCTATTATTGGAGTTAAGCATAAGAAACTACAGGGATCTCACAGTGGATAATTTTATTCAGCTGCTATATTTAATATTATTTTATTTGATGACAGTGGCCAGTATGTTTTATTGTTCAAATGATTTCCCCAATATCGAAATATTTTAAATCTTTGATGATAATAGTTTTAATTTTCATTTGTTATTTTATATGGAAAAATGAGATAATTTATTTATTTCATTATTAGCATGACAGAATTAATGTTTAGGATAATTGCAATTGGGATATAATGGTATATTTAATTAATTAGAAATAAACACCCAAATAGAGCATGATATGCATATATTCTTATTTATATGTTAGTGTCATCCTTATTTAATTATAAATTGTATTCTAGCTAACACAGTAAATTTATTTCTCATTTAATTTCATTCTGTTACAATATATATATATATATATATATATATGTATACATATATGTAACAGAAATATATAAATAATATTCTGATATATATATATATATATATATATATATATATCAGAGAGAATATTATTAAAAGTTTTTTATTGTTGCTAAGATGAGAACGATCGATTAGTGGAAGCTAGAGTTGTCATTTATCTTCCACTAGAACTTCTACAAATGTTAACAACAGCAGTCATCTTATGCCCAAGAACCAGAAACAGCAGCCCTATAAAAATAAACTAGCCACATAGATAGCAATGGAGCCATATCCAGATGCCTCCTCAGCTATAATGAAGCTGTACCCAGTAAGCCACCCCAGCTGTAAGCAAATTGTATCTAATAATCCATATTAAAATGGTTAAGCCACATCTACTGAATGGCATCAGAAGGCAAGAAAATACCAGATTCATATCCGACCATGGAGAATGGGAATCATGCTCAGAAAACCATCCTTTCATGAACTTCTACTAGAATCCCTCTTGGTAAAGCATGCTAAAATATCATTCATTCTTTAAAGTAACTATCATTTAGTGCTCATTATGTTTCCTGTATAACTCTGCTAAATAAATGTAAATCTGCTATGTATCTTTATTTTAAAATAGTCGCTTTATAAAGTCTTGCTTGATCATCATTATCATTATTATAATAATACACATATATTTATTTTAATATGTAATGTTTCAACCCTAAAACTTTAGTGATGAGTGTATTAACTTCTTATTTATTATTTACATGTTATTTACGCCATTCTTTATCATACTTATGCTTGATCTATGCTAAAGTAATCAGAACGGAGTTTGGCGAATTATTAATTCTCATACAGATCTATACATGCTTTCATTGTGCTCATTTGTTCTAAAGATACATACAAACCCCATTATGAACTTAATATTCTTCACCAGTGATAATATTGCAGCTTATAATATGGCCTAATAAATAATTATAAATAGTATTTATTCGCCTTTATGTGACAGTTATTTTCTAGAGTATATGTGCAAGGAATATTTGGACCCGTAATAACTCCTAAAATATACAGTCAATCTATAATTATATGTCTTAAGCAATAAAGATAACTTTTAAGGCAGATTCTAAGTATTTCCCTATAGTATAATTATTATGTGCTATTTCCAAATTGATTATTGGCAGTAAAACTGCTAGGTGCTCCATATTTTGTGTATTTAATTAATTAAAATGATTATATTAGATTGGCAGAGTGAATGTGATGCTCATTAGCAAATAATGCTTAGCGTCTTGCTAACACCTATACATATGTATGTGCCTGCATTGGGGTTGATTTAATGTCAAACCATGCTAGTTAGTTTGGACAGCCAAGCCGTTTTGTATTTGATATATGAAAGAGACCAAAAGAGTCTCATCATTGAAGTAGTTGTTTGATCCTCTGGACTAAAGAAGTCTCCTTTAATAGCATAGCAAGCAGTGCAGAACAAAGAACTGATAACTTGGTAATAAATCTTTATGAGCATACATTTGAGACACACTCCTTTTATTAATATATTTGATATGCCATAGAATCTGAAGTGACCCTGCTCCATCAGTTCCACCTGCCCTATTAAATAACTTTGGCCTTGATCTGATCCAGAATCTGGGCTAACTTGATTAATTTGTATCATAAATTAGATGTAAACTTTATTGGTAAGTAATATACCTCCCATCTAGTATGATCACACTTTTTTTACTAAGTTCTTGGCATATATTTAGGCATAAATCTCTGCATAACTGTGTATCATATAACTCATCCCTACATAATAAAGGGGTAAATGGCAATGTAAAGGTTAATTGGTCATTGTAACATTTGTTTTATCGTATATAAAGCTAAAATACTATTCATATGCAAAATAATACTGACCTGCACGTTAATCATTTATATGCCTGAATTTTAATGTCTGCTACTCTGTACCACAAATGTATATTTATTTCCCTTCATATAAAGCTTAATTATTAACCTGTTAATCCTATATACATTCACCTGCGTGTGATAGATTATGTACATTTTGTTTTATTCTGAATTTAAAGGATTTTACCCCTCAGTGTAGCCTCAGGCAGGTCATTTGCTACTGTGGAATTTGGAAGCACAGGTGAGAAAATTGAGGTATGATCAGATGTAGGATGTCACTATCCGACTTGGTCAGCCTGTTTCTCTTTTGTCTGGACTCTCAGTCTGCTGAACAAATGTACAAACCTGACCATTACAACAACAACAACAACAATAATAATAATAATAATAATAATAATAATAATAATAATAATAATAATAATAATAATAATAATAATAATAATAATAATAATAATAATAATAATAATAATAATAATAATAATAATAATAATAATAATAACAACAACAACAACAACAACAACAACAACAATAATAATAATATTAATAAAAATATTTTATTCATTTAATTGGTTAGTAATAAATCAAAACACAAAGAATTATAAATCCAAAACAATGAGAGGCTTGTGTAAACTTTTTATATTATAAGTATAAAAGTAGATCAATTAATTTTCAAAAAAAAGTCATAAATATATTCCATGGTAGACTTGTGCCAATCATACCTGCTAACCAATTTGCAAATGGAAACAAAAAAGATACAATGAAATGTAGTAAAAATTAAATAGTTTCATGTAATAGGAACAATATTATCACAATTGTATTTCAAAATAATAAAAAGCAATATATCTGATACTATTATAAACTACATCCTGACCAATTATGCAATAAATGTTTTCTCAAAAAAAATAAAACAATGCACATAAGTAATAAAAGAAACCCAAATTATATATATTGCCACACATTTTTTCAGCCGATTAAATTATTTTGTAATATTCACACTGTCATAAACATTTATTCACTATACTTCTACTACTACTAACAATAATAAATTTTTACTTACCTATTGCATAATTATAAATTAGAGAAAAAATCATATAGTAAAGCAAGGAGATCTCCATTTTTTTCTAAAATATATATATATGAATATTAAAGATTCTAATATAAATTTTAAAATCACAGATCATAAATCTTTGATATGTAGTATTGAAATATTTCATATAAAATAGCAATATACTCGAAGATAGAATAATAGGTATCGTCTGAAATCTGGGCATAGCTGCTTGATGGCATTGTTTATGTGTCAAAACACATAAAAATGCTGTTTCTGTGACCAGCCTTGCAGCTAATGCACCATTTATATTTTATTACCCATTACTGGCCACTTTACATGATGTTGCACAAAAATATTGTGACCTGTTTTGTGCTTCGAAAGTATTTATGCATATTCTTTCTATTCATAGCTGATTACCATATCATTTGAGAATGTTTTAATTGCAAGTTGGTACAACTTTTCAAATCTCTTTAATAGAGTAATGTGATTTGTCATTAAATAATGTTGTTAATTACTAATAATTGTCATATGGTTCCCACCTTCCCCAAAACATGTTAATATGTAAAAAAATTGGCAAAGGATATGTTCGAAAGTGTTCAACAAATCTCACCTACTAAGTGATGTTTCAGCATTGAAAATATACAAGACCAATAAAATGTCTGAGAAGAACGCACAATTTTTAAACTTTTCATAATTGCTGAGTGCAGAAAGTGAATAATAGAATTTTGGAGCATTCGAACCAACAACTTCTATTACACAGACCTACATAGGTACACTTGCAGGAGTTTTTCTTTTTAGGGAAACACAATATTATGCATCCACTTATGTGGCCAGCTGGAAATTTATTCAGCTTTAAACAATTTGAACAACTTGCAGATGAAATTTGTCAGTTCTTGCATGGATTCTCGCATAAACAGGTATTTGTGCATGAAATCAGAAAAAAACTCTGCAGAAAAGAAAAACCTTTTCAAGTTGTGTGCAATTGAAAGGTGTAGAGAAGCATGTGTGATGACATGACAGTTTTTAATATGGAATACTAATTCCACTATGCTTTCTAAAAAATTTCTGATAATAAATTTTTGCAGTTTCATCTCTTTCAAATATGGCCACCATCAATTTAGACCATAGTGAGAGTTCAAGAGTGCTCACTTGATGAATACTGTCACAATGCTATATGCATAGTATTTCATTACATAATCATAGAATACATTGCTGTCATGTGGCTCAAAAACACATCTTGTACTGTCAGCCATAAGTTAAGGCCGCTAAAATGGTATATTGATGTGTGTTTTGTAAAAAAAAAAAGGTGTCATCAGATGGTAGGGTTCAGTATGCATACTAATACCCTTTTTGTTATTGTGGAATACAGGTTAGTTTATTTACAACAGATACAGTCAGTAAAATAATGATAACATAATTAGTATATACTTTATATTATTTATCTGAAGAGTAAGAAAATGGTTAGATGCAGTAAAATGTTTATTCTAAACCACAATTCATATCTGTATTATATTTAACCTCTTATATATCAATTTATATCTTAATTCAATTTGTATTTAAATTATTAAATTTCTCTAAATTCCCATTAAAAACAAATCCAAAATCGACAAAACATCTCATATAATAAAAATAATCAAATTAAAAAATAAACAGTAACCTAAAATACCCCCCCCCCCAAAAAAAAAAAAAAAAAAAAAACAAACAACAAATAAATAAAGTAAGTACATTATTAAAACAAAAAGATAACATTGCAAACTTTTTTTATATTAAAATATTGCTTTTATTATTCTAAGGTTTAACATTTTACTCAGTGGTTATAAATGTTCATAATGTAAGATCTAATATCTATTTTATTAGTTCTTATCTCTATAGCTCCAGTCAATCTGAGATGAGATTCCAAAACAGGTTAACTGGTGTGTGGTAAATCAAACAATTCTCATGTAGCTTTAAATATTTCCAATGGCACTATTGATTTGTCCCTCTTTTTGATTTTCTTAAGAAAGATTATTAGTAGTTGTTTGGTGTTATTTTGTGATTGTCCAATAATTAGTTTACATCTAATTTTCCAAATGGAGAAGGCCAGGAAAGTTGAGATTTTTATAAGTGGGTATATTCCCTTTTTGATGCAGTCCTTGAAGAATGTAATGATGTGTTTGTTTGTTTTCATATAAACATTCATTACTTTTCTCTTAATGCTCAGTTCTTGACATACGTAAAGTATGTGCCCTATGGTCTCTTCTTCCCTTTTGCAAATGTGGCATATGGAGTCAACCGTAGTGAATCCTATCTTGTATACTAAAAAAAGCATTTGTAGGATGACTATGAAGTCCAAGTATTTAGCTTCTAGATTCCAATACCCGAACCCTGAGATTATCTCTTTATTTGTTATCCTCAGCATACTGGGGATGAGTCATATCCCTCCATTGGTTAAGTTGTATGCCTCCCAATATGAGATCATGTTAGCAAATGTTAAAGCAAGGGCTGTATATATTTTCATATGTTCTCGTGCATTGCATGTGACCATGTACCTTTGTTTGGTGGAGGTGATCAGTGGGGATTACTGGGGTTATGTGCTCCTCATTATGATACTTTGGTTAAATATATTTATTGAGTTAAATGCTTTTTGGAACTAGTATGTTGAAATTGAGTATAAGGACATTCCGTTTAGGTTTCTTGGCATCTGCATCTTATATTGCAGACTTTAATGCTTGAATTGTAAAAAAACAAGAAAGATGAATGTGTCATAAGTAAATTTGGCAGTTGTTTAATAATGAGACAAAACATGGATTTGTAATTTGTAGGAAAGGAATAACTTTATATTATATTTTTTGATTTGCTGAAAATGCTAAACTGAAAGGACATTGCACAAATCAAATGTAGTTACAGCAAAATTGGATTATATTTTTACCAACATAAAATATATATATTTAAAAATTGTAATCTTCCTAATAAATTGAAAATAGGAAGTAATCATCAAATCGTGAGATGTAAGATACATGTTAATACAAAAAGGTAGACAAAAATTATTAAGAAAAAATATTCACAGTTGATATTTTTTATCTACAGAAATAATGTATTTAAGTTTAAACTTACAAATCGTTTTTAAATATTACATGATTCTGATTTAAAAAAATCTACAGGAAAACAACTGATAGACTTTTAAAAACTGATATAAAATTAGCTGCCATAAAGAAGCAAGTGAACAGTAAAATGTCTATTGAACAATACAATTTATAAAAAAAATAAGAAACATGGAAATGTATAAAAGTGATTTACTAAAAAAAGTAAATATGTATAATTTGGTAAAATAGTGGGGGGGGGGTATGAATGATATAAGGAGGTATAATTGTGATTTCATAAAAAAGTACTAGATAACTGGAAATATGCTGTATTAATATTTAAAAATATTGATAAAAATATATTAAAAACTACAGACCCATCAGCCCTTTGTCAGTTATATACAATAATTTTACCAAGAAAATTACAACTCATTTACAGCAAACAGTAGAGTGTAACAAAGGAAAAACCAGCTGGATTTAAAAATGATTTTACTAAAGTAGATCATATCTAAATATTGAGAAAAGGTATATAAATAACCAATGGATATGAATTGTCCTTGTATTTTGGATTTGTAGTTTATGACAAGGCATTATATTCGACCAGCATTGGTTGACCTAGGTATATCAAGGATATCATCATTTTCTGAAGAATTTTTATAAAAATGCAATAGTAAAAATTAAGTGGCATAATGATAATAGGAAGAATAATATTGAGAAGAGTATAAGGGAGAGTGATTCCACATCTCCAAAAAAATTTACAGTAGCCCTGCAAAAAGTATTTTGTGTATTATAAAGATAATCTAAAGGAATAAAATAATTGCATGTTATTTAAATCAACTAGATTGTGCTGATGATGTAGTTGTTTTTTGCAAATAATTGTTTACATCTTTAGAAAATGTTATAAGAGTTAATAGATAAATGTATAAAAGTAAGACCAAAAGCAATCTTTAAAAATATTAAAGTAATATCCAATAGCCTTTCTCAAAAACTGAACATAAATATTGATAACAATGAGTCAGAAGAAGTTAGAAATTACAGACAATTTGGACTGGTTATTAATACAGTTGAAAACAATGGATAAAATTAGCCATAGAATTAAACTTTGTTGGATGTTTTTCAAAAAAATATTTTAATATTAAAAGAAAATATGTCTATGTATTTGAAAATAAAGATGTTTAATATATCTGTTTTACCAGTTATTACATATGGATTTAAGACTTGGATACTTAACATGAGCACAGTATAGAGACATTAAATCATTTAAAAAATATATGTAGAGGTGAAGATAAAAGAACCATCTAGTATTTTTAGCATCATTGAAATATATATATATATATATATATATATATATATTGTAACCGGACCCCCATACAACCTTTTTATTACCTCGGTTGTAACAATTTCCTGATGAGCATGTTGCAGGAAGGAACTAACGATTGGCATTCACCAATACAGATGTTAACCACCCCATACAATAATATTTCCTGCTCATCAGAGGATGTAGCACCATAGAGATTGGAAGCATCTAGACATTTCTATGTTTCCAAACAGCGCCACTAGATTTCCATCTCACTACAAACTGACTTACTTAGGTCTAGTTATGCCAGACATAGCTCAGGAGGCATGAGATTCTCATGAACAAGTGCACTGAATGATGAGTGGTGCAATAATAAAAAAAATAGAATTGAACAACTGGATAACTAAAATTAATTTTTAAGTAACAACAATTTTATTTACAAATTAATTTGCAAGTCCTTTTAATAAAGTTCATTCATATCCATGTGATGACTCATTTTCAGTTCATTTATGAAAAGGTTAGAAGCAGTTTATTGATCCATAGTTCATTTACAAGTCATTCTAATAAAGTTCATCCTTCACTTCAAATGATGACTCATTTTCAGTTTATTTATGAAAAGATTAGAAGCAGTTTATTGATCCATAGTTCATTTACAAATCATTCTAATAAAGTTCATCCTTGATTTCAAATGAAGGCTCATTTTGATTTATCTTAGGTAAAGAATCCAAAAGGTATTTTATCAAGTAGACGTCTACTAATACTGCATGAATATTTTTCAACTCTTTATTCCATATCTGTAAATCCTTTTAAGTAGATAAATATGTAAGATGAGCTATTCCAGATCTGTAAGGTTTCTATAATTCAGTCAAGTATCAATGTACATTGGTGTTCATAAGTTTCATTATTTTCTTTGTATACAATCGAGATGCATGTAAGCATTTGTAATTTTTATAGTACTTCATTATTTTATTTAATTTATCAAAACAGGCAATGTGAACAACTCTTGGTTTGTGGACTATTTATAGTCCAGTCAGTGTAGATGTGCATCTATGTGCATAAGTTTCATTACGTTCTTCACATAATACCAATATGCAGGTAAGCATTGATAATCCATGTAGTCTTTCATTTTTTGTTTATAATCTATCAAATCACGTAGTGTAAAAAGTTCAGGGTTTGTGGATTATTCATAATCCAGTCTGTGTAAATGTGCATCTATGTGCATAAGTTTCATTACTTTCTTCACATAATGCCAATATGCAGGTAAGCATTTATAATCCATATAGTCTTTCATTATTGTATTTATATATCATTGAGATGCCTGTAAGCAGTTGTAAATTTTATTTAGTGATAAAGCATAACCACTATTATTTGGTCTGCCACAGATGTATATTTCTTCATATAAGTTGATGAGCAGCTGCATTTATTTATTAGCCAGTTAGAGTTATATGTAATAGCTCATTATTTCTGGTTCTTCTATGTATACTTATTTGTAAATCAATAATATCAATCATTATAAATATTCATTTTTTTAAGTTTATTTCAATTCAAATGTATTTGTAGATGAGAAGTCAATCCTTATTAAAAATGCATTTTGATTATAGGTATTTTAGTATTTATAATTTATCTTTAATAAAACGTATTTCCATAGCTATATTTATTCATAATTTTCTTTTTTTTTTCTTTTTAAGCAAGGTGTTTTGTTTTATCTTTTATAAACACACATAAATATTGAATAAAATGCCATTTGATTATAGACATTTACATACTTCTAATTTGAAATATACAACACAATTAATGTTTTTGTATTTCTCCATTATTTTTTTTCTTTTATTAGAAACTTTAACATAGTATTAATAATTGAATTGCTACTATTTTTTAATTCTTACCTTTTTACTTGTTCTCTTTCAATACCAATGGGGGCTTAGTGAATGGCACAGTAGACAGGCTGGAGCTTACTTCAAGATCGTGGATGAAGAGAAAAAGGCAGGTCAACTGCCCATGTTAAATTGTTTCTTCATGGTTAAGTTTTGATTTTTCTTTTTTTTATTTACTTAGTAAAACTAATAAAAATAAACACTCCCTGATAATACAATTTTTCAAATATTTTGTACTTTCTCTGCTTATTTTATTCAATATGATTTCTCAAAAGAAAAACTACTTAACTGATAATAATAATAAAAACTATTCTCTCTGTCTTCTCTCTGTCTGATAATCCAAATTTTTCCAGATATTTATACTCTTTCTGCTTATCAGAATGGATTCTTTACATGATGCCTGCTTCAATTGGTGTTGGTGGTATGTTTTCATCCATGTTCATGCCATTTCCCCCAGCTCATTGGCTATTATTTTTGGCAGTAGAAGACCATTTTCAATTATCTGGCTATGTGTTTTCGAATTCCAATTAATTTTAATGTTTCCTTGCCTGGGGCATTGGCTTAACATTTAAGTTATTTTGCCTTACAAATTATTTTTCTGAAATACAAAATAAACTTATCTTTTCTTAATGTTTAAATATAAAATTTTTGATAAACAGAGCAAAACTCTCTATACAGTATTGCCACCTGTGCTAAACAGAGTAATCAATGGATGCCAGAAAGCTTGTGCATAAAATCCCTATCTAATGCCTACTCATCCAATATCCCCAGACTAGTTTCTGGCTTGTGGCCTTCATCAATGAGGAGCTTTGGATCTGCGAGCACTGCATCTAGATCTTAGGATCTAATGCAACCCTCTAGCAACCACCTTTTATCTCTACTTAACTACAAAACTATGAGAATGAAATTGAAAACACAAAAAATATTTTCAATCTAAGCTCAATAGCTTATATAGTCATATGGGTCTGTACTCAGTTCAGCACCCATACATTTTGGTGTCTTTGGCTTTTTTACAACCATAGCCACCACTATCCTATTAGGCAGGATTGGTGTTAAACCAAAGATCCTCACTGACAAAGGCCACAAGCCAGAAACTAGTCTGGGAATATTGGATGAGTAGGCATTAGATAGGGATTTTATGCACAAGCCTTCTGGCATCCATTGATTACTCTGTTTAGCACAGGTGGGAATACTCTATGGAGAGTTTTGTTCTGTTTATCAACAATTAATGTGCTAGTATAGGAAATGTGATCATGTGATGCTTAATGGTTTATAAACTTTTTGTTCTTTTTTACTTTATTGATTTTCTTTTTTCTTGGATTTATGAATTTTAATAATAAAAAAATTATACTTTTATTTAACCGCAGATTTCAACACTTTTTTTTTTCTTTTTAATTACAAATCATGCTAGCCTTTTTAAATGGGGGGGGGATCTTTTGAATACATATGTGGAACAGTATATCTGTTTCAATATATATATATATATATATATATATATATATATATATATATATATATATATATATATATTGTTGTACTGGTCAAATCATGTTTATCCATCTAACATGAGCTGCAATTCATAAAATGTACTTCAAACCCAGTCAACCCCGATATTTAGGTCAGGGACCAGCCTCGATTCTAACCCACCATCTAAGCTCCAGATCTAACACCTAATGAATAACATATTAGTGATGGCACATGAGAATTAATCTTAATCTGGACAACTAGCAAAACTGAGCAAAACAATGAGACATCTATTAACTATGACTAAACTAAAATATACATAAGCATGGCTGTAATATGTGGAAGGGAAGAAAAGGGAATTTGAACTACTCAAATAAGTTAGACAATAAAAATATAGTTTAATATACTGACAAATTATTATACATTTATAAACTAATTATATACATTAGTGTGTGCGTGAATGAGCAAGCAGTCTACCAAGCGATAGTGGATTACATAGTGTCATTCATGCTATTATTTCACATATGCTCTTTATTAGCTAAAAATATATATTATAAATGAGCACACATCTTTGGTGGGTCTAATATTAAGATGCCAATTGGTTATTAGAAAGAAGTTACATAAAATTGCTATTAACACTTTGGATTACAGTTCTGAAACATGGTGACTAAACATTATTTAGGGGAGCGTTCCGAGATTCATTATACATATAAGATAAATTATTTTCACACCATTACGGTCATGAAAATAAATAAAATACATTTGAAAACATTTGATTATACTTGAATCTATGACAAAATATTTAATGAAAAATTATTTTAACAATAGTAAGACGAATGCTTTATTTTCCCAAGGCATATAGATACTTTTAAATATAGAAATAAGTTATGATGGTAGGATTGTATGATAAGATTGAAATAACATTAGTAATTAATCTAGCTATTAATATTTGGCATTGATATATATTTTGAGCAGAGTGCATTTTAATATTGGAGCATTAAAACTGGGTCATGAAGCAAAATAAATACTAATACAAATAAGTTTGTGGTGCTGACATAATAGCCTAAAATAACAGGAAAAGTCATGCTTCTGGATGAAAAACGAAGTGGATAGGCATCCCGTGGTCATCGCCAACATGCAGGCCTTTGATACGAAGAAAGTGGATGGGCATAGCATGTGCCAGACTTAGGGGTCACTGAAAGATGCCTTTTTATATAAAGAAGCAGATATGCATAGCATGTGCCAAACTTACGGGATCACTGCCAGAGGCATTTGATATGAAATAAATGTGGATATAATGAGAAATCTATGGGTTCAATCTTGTCATAACCTGTAGATTAGAAGACAAGAAGCACATAATATATATATATATATATATATTATGTGCTTCTTGAGATATATATATATATATATATATATGAAGATATGCTAAATGTCAGTAACGCAGACATTGAAATATAATTTACTGCTTTAAAATAAATGACCCTTATTTGAATGCTATAACTTAGACAATTAATATGCTATGCTACTATAATATATATATATATATATATATATATATATATATATATATATATATATATATATATATATATATATATATATAGAGAGAGAGAGAGAGAGAGAGAGAGAGAAGATTTTGTTTAATAAAATATACATGAAGAATTTATTTAGTAAAAGAAGCATTAAGATTTACCCCCATCTTTTTTCTGATATTTAAAATAATTCAATCCCATCTTCGTGATTTTTATAATAATTGGAATATTTAAATACTGTATTTGATATTTTAAGAGTATGAAAAATGGCGTAAGATGAGCAGTTATATAGAAAACAATTTATAAGTCACCCTTTCAAAATTTAATAAATAATTATAAAATAAAGGTTTCAGAGCGTTAATTAGCTTGAGTTCTGTATTTTTCCCAGGTAGAAAATCCAGAGTTAAACAAATATATATTTTTATATTAAAAACGAACCTAAAATGTTGATTCGTAAAAACAATCTGGCAAACGTATTAATTTATAATGCACTATATATGTATATTTAAAGGGGACGCTAATAACCTTTTCATAAAGGTTTAGTTAAAAAATGACAGAAAAGATTTTTAGAAATTAAGCTCGGCAGGTTGTGAGATTGGCAATTTAGTAATAATACGAGTATACATATAAAATCAAGTAATAAATAACTATAAATAATTAACCACACCAAAGTTAAAGAAAGTTAGAGCATATGATATAGGATTAAATTTATGAAAATCATTTAAGAGCAAATTATGCATTTACATATTTAAATATCAAAAAAAGAGTTAAAGTTAAATAACACATTAGAAGAAATCTTTAGAGATGAGTTAGGCTAAATTTAGTTTGAGGTGATGGCTTAAAAAGTTACCTTGCAATTTTAAGAGTCCAATTTATTAGTGCATGGCAATTGAAAAAAGTTTTTAAATAACTGCAAGTTTCTAGTAGCATTAAAGTTCTTAGGTTGGGCTTTTACTTCACTCTTGGGCAGCAGAATGGTATGGCAGTGGAAGATAATGACCCAACAGGGTCGGTCGACTTACTACTACATCATTTTAAGTTTCAAGCATTGTGTAATATGTTTACATTCAGTTTTGTTAATAGTAGCTAATCTCTCTGTGATTCAAAATTCAGCCATTTTATACTTTTTCTTTATTGGTTGTTTTTGAAGATGCAACAGTAAGATAACATCCAAACATAAATTGAAATCTATTTCCATATTAGAAATAGATTTGACAACATGTTTTTAACAAAAGTATCTCTAATCTTAATCCCATTTTAAGTAAAAACTTTAATTAAAAAATACCTTCCCCAGATTAAAACAATAGTGTTTCCAACCCTTATTTATTTTTAGACAATCAACTGTAGCATCTTCCATATTGGATTTTATAAAAATATACAGTTGAATAGAAAAAGTACTTTAAAAAGAAAAAGTTTAAAAAATGACGTATAATAAAATATTTAAAATCAATATTGTTAGTAAGTTTTTTTTTGGTCCTATATATATATATATATATATATACATACATACACCTGGGTCTCTTTTTATGCGGACTTGTTTAACACGATTTTTAAGTTACGCGATTCGTGTTTCACCGGAAGTCAAACTCTGATATTGCACTATTACTTTAAATAATAAATTTTGCCCACTTACGTTATATTGAAAGTAATAGCACATTATTGAAATTTGACTTTCAACTTAGTAATTTCAATAATTTCAGTGCTTTATAATAGTAAGATTTTATGCAATAATGAAATTAAAATCATGATTTCTACATTTTATGTATGCACACATTAAATTTTACAAGATTATAATGTAAATTTGTTGAAACATTGTGTGTATTAATTTTGCATTTTAAATCACATTCTGTTTTTGCTTTTTTAAAAAAGAATGTAATTTTATTTTTAAAAGGTGAGTAATAGCAGTGGGCACAATTAAAATTGAAAATTAAAGTCAAAAATAAGAATTTAATTTTTAGTTGTTAGATTAATTACTAATTATGTTGTCACCGGAAAACCATTAATTAACACAACATGAAAATGATGTTGGCGTTAGTTGTATTTCATCTTGTGAAGAATCTGATTTTTTTATCAGTTTGCAAACAAACCTGTTTACCGGAAAATAGCAATAATAATTAAAATGTGTCTAAAAAATATAAATTACTGTAAATTATGCATAAAAATATATTGTTTTGAATAAAATTAAAAATTATAGTTAAAAAAAGCTTGTCTTGCATCAATTTTTTTCAAATTTGAAATTTTTTATTAGTCATATTTAATTTCCTTATTTTTTTTTTTGCGCGAATTTTAAAGTAATTTTACGTTGGTGCTTTGCTTTTATGTAATTTTTGAAAAATCACAGTCTATATCCCCCCTTTTTCAAGGTAAGTTACGTCTATTTTTGTACGATTTCATTTGCGCATGTTTTCTGAGGAACCTATCTATCGCGTAAAACAAGATCCAGGTGTATTTGAATCACATCTATAATACTTTAATAAAAAAGAACTAATAATTAATAATAGAATTAATAATCATAAAATTAATAATAAAATGTTATTGAAAGTTAAAATTGATAAATTTATGCGTACATTTCAAACATATACATAACATATATATGACAAAAGAAGCAAGATTAGATATAGGATTTAAATATAGGTTAGTAGGTAGAAACATGAAGCTCAATTTTAAGCTAAGATTGTCTGCTTCAATATATATATATATATATATATAACTATATATATATATATATATATATATATATATATATATATATATAGTTAAACTGTGGGTTTCTTATTAATAATCATTAAGGATCCATATATATATATATATATATATATATATATATATATATATATATATATATATATATATATATATATGCATACAGAGAGAGAAATAAAGAGGGAGAAAGAGTGTACCAATAGCTCAAACAAGCTTTTATTAATGTGTGCATGAAGAGAACATATTTAAAATCTTTATCTGGAATACTCTTAAACACAGACCAATTGGTATTGAGCATGTGGCTTACCTCAGTGAGGAGCTAGAATATTCTAACACTGCATCTAATATATCAACTCAAAACCCAGCACCTATTTAATGCAGTAACTATTGAGAAGAAATTCTGAAACTTTCAGACGTAAAAAAATATTTAACTTCAGCTATCTACCTCAAATAGCTATATAAGACTGAACCAAATACAGATCTACCATACCTTAATAGTCCTAGCATTGCTAAGCCTTGAAGGTAAATTATAATATTCAATAAAGCAAACCATATATAGCATGGCATTACTTTATAAAAAGCTTGCATTTACAAAAATGCAATTTAGAGAGCATACCAATAGCTCAAACAAGCTCTTATTAATAAGTGCTGTAAGTGAAAATATTTATAATCTCTATTGCAAATACTCATCCGCAGACTATTATGGATTTGAGCTTATGGTTCACCTCTGCGAGGAGCTAGAATATTCAAACACTAGATCTAAAATATCAAATCAAAAACCAGCACTTATTTAATATATAACTCAGCATCATTTAATAGAGTATACATATTAAATAAGTGCTGGGTTTTGAATTGATATTTTTGATCTAGTGTTTAAATATTGTAACTCCTCACTGAGATGAGCCATAAGTTTGAAACCAATTGGTCTAGG